>JAVTVY010055040.1:0-31592 GCA_036873755.1 Hanleya hanleyi | reverse complement strand
ACAGCCATGGCACCAGTTATAGTAGACTACACTAACACCATATGGGTCCATGTACCCTACAGCAGTGGCACCAGTTATAGTAGACTGCCACCCAACACCATAGAGGCCCATGTACCCTACAGTCATGGCACCAGTTATAGTAGATTACACCAAGACCACAGAGGTCCATGTACCCTACAGCCATGGCACCAGTTATAGTAGATTACACTAAGACCATAGAAGCCCATGTCCCCTACAGCAGTGGCACCAGTTATAGTAGACTACACTAACACCATAGAGGCCCATGTACCCTACAGCCATGGCACCAGTTATAGTAGATTACACTAAGACCATAGAGGCCCATGTCCCCTGCAGCCATGGCACCAGGTTTAGTAGACTACACTAAGACCATAGAGGTCCATGTACCCTACAGTAGTGGCACCACTTATAGTAGATTACAGTAAGACCATAGAGGTCCATGTACCCTACAGTAGTGGCACCACTTATAGTAGATTACACTAAAACCATAGAGCCCCCTGCAGCCATGGCACCAGGTTTAGTAGACTACACTAAGACCATAGAGGTCCATGTACCCTACAGTAGTGGCACCACTTATAGTAGATTACACTAAAACCATAGAGCCCCCTGCAGCCATGGCACCAGGTTTAGTAGACTACACTAAGACCATAGAGGTCCATGTACCCTACAGCCATGGCACCAGTTATAGTAGATTACAGTAAGACCATAGAGGTCCATGTACCCTACAGCAGTGACACAAGCTATAGTAGATTACACCAAAACCTGTGGCCATCGAAGTCCATGTCCCCTACAGCAGCGACACCAGCTATACATTGTAGTAGGCCATTGAGCCCAATGTTCCCTGCAGCATTGTAACCAGTTAATAGTAGATTATGTTTGCATTATGGTCCATAGCTCATTCTCATGGCATCTCAATACCACATACTGTCCGATATACCCTCTGATTGCACTGTGGTTAAAATCGTGGCACGCAGCTTCTGTGCCCAAGGCTCTCATCCAATCAGCGTCATCCATTTCTAAATGGAGTGGAGTGGGCTTAGGATGTCACATCTGAGAAAGACTGTGTATTCTGTGCTCTTGTCGAATAGTTAAGCATCTAATTTATTCATTCTGCGTAAAATATCAGGGTTCATATGCCTCCTGGAAAGTCCTTAAAACCCCTGGAATTTAATTGCTTACCTGGAAAGTCCTGGAAAATGCTCAAAAATAAAGTTAAACTCCTGGAAGAACTGCACTTTTGTCGTCTGAGAGAACCAATGATCTAATGCCACCCGTTACTGTGCCAAATTTGTTTCTGAACTTGGTTAATCTGATCATCTTTGTTGCGAATTATTGTATTAAAACTCCTGGAAATTCAAATTATTGACCTGGAAAGTCCTGAAAAACTCCTGCTGTAAGGGTATGAACCCTGAAATATGTGGATTCTGGTGTCTATCAAAATCAGTAGAGATTGATTGGGCATGCGCGCCAAGTATGTCAACCTAGTACAGTCAGAGAGTGTTACACTGACAATTTAGGAGGCTACAAACTGTGATATAAGGAGGATGCTCTAGCTGAGTTTGCTAAACGGCCTCTTATATAAACTGAAGTTGATCGTCATGCCCCTTTCATATTTATATCATTTCCTCAACTTGCATGCCGTTCTGACAGAAGCATCTAGGGACCATCATGAGAATGGGGGTTTTTTCAAATTTTGAGATAGTCGAAATTTCGAGATATTAAGTCAACCTAATATATCAAAAACAAGTATTCTTAGTATGGCCCCTAAACACCGTCTTAATCAGCATTTTGATATATTATCTCGAAATGTTGACTCCGTCATCACCTTGGCATGAGGCATCTAAAGGTCAAAATCAGAATATTTCTTTTTGACATATTAAGTCAACTTATCTCGCAATTTCGACTCAGTACATGTAACCTGATATTTCAACTTATTGTCTCGACATTTCAAGAAAAATATTTCTCATTGATCATGGCCCCTAGATACTTCTGTACATTCTAATAACTCCACTCAGTGTGATGGTGGTTCTCTGTGTTTTGCAGACAGATGACTCCTTCGGATGATATCTGCTATAACAGAGATCAAGAGACTGGAGAGCTATTTGGTTCAAGAGTTTTCGGAGACTGTGATCGCCTGATGCGACAGGTCATGAGAGAAATACTCAGTGAGGAGGAACTGAAAACTTGGGAGGAAGAGAGGGACAAGCGTCTCGAGCAGTATTACATACTTCGAGTAGACTAATATTCTGTAATGTAGGGAAGATGTGGGCAAGTTGTATTAGAAGTACATTGAAACTGTGTTCTCTACTCTCGGATAGAGGTCAGGACGGTTAGATTGTCACTGGTAATGGTCTTCTGGTTTAGGCCTAAGCCACTCTCCAGTAAATACAATGTATGGTTGTTGCCTAAATAATATTATATTTTTAAAGTGACAAATATGTTTTTTGCTATCAGAGTGGATTATTTGCTGTCATATTGAGATTCTCCACATTATTAGGGTTGCAAGCCACAGGCGTGCAAACCTATTGTTATTGCTAATGTGTGATTCCGCCGGATTTTGTGTCAGCTGTATCCCGGTCGCTGTTTAACCGATGAAGTGGAAACTTGACATAAGTATTGGGGAATGTGAGATCTAGTGCATATCAAAAGAAGAAGCGGATTGGTCAGATGGTTCGGCGGCCATCTTGGATTTTCCTTAAAACCTTTCAAGATCTTCTCCTCTGGAACCGCTTGGTCGATTGACTCGTAACTTGGTACACATGCTCAATGGATCTGGGGCTCTCAGATTTGCTTTTGAAAATTTGTTCCGTAAAACAAGATGGCCGCCATTGACCAATCAAAATTGTCGGTTTTTCAAATAACGGATTTGAACGGGGAAAGTCGCTACATATATGCACTGCGAGATGGTGATCATGAATATGCAAAAATTTTGGTCCTCAGTCACGTGGTTTGGCCACCATCTTGAATTTTGTCAGAAACGGAGCACATCTTGTAGAGCCTATATCTCTGGGACTACGATAGGTACAGCCTTATAGTTTGTAGTATTATATTGTCCAGAAGCAGCTCTTTCAGAAGTGTGTCTACCCTTTTTACGTAGGTTCAATAGTTTCGCCGCTATAGAGGAATCAAAATTGTCAAATTTTCAAATGAAGACATTATTAGGGTTGCCAGCCACAGGCGTGCAAACCTATTGTTATTGCTAATGTGTGATTCCGCCGGATTTTGTGTCAACTGTATCCCGGCCGCTGTTTAACCGATGAAGTCGAAACTTGACATAAGTATTGGGGAATGTGAGATCTAGTGCATATCAAAAGAAGAAGCTGATTGGTCGGATGGTTCGGCGGCCATCTTGGATTTTCCTTAAAACCTTTCAAGATCTTCTCCTCTGGAACTGCTTGGTCGATTGACTCGTAACTTGGTTCACATGCTCAATGGATCTGGGGCTCTCAGATTTTCATTTGAAAATTTGTTCCGTAAAACAAGATGGCCGCCATTGACCAATCAAAATTGTCGGTTTTTCAAATAACGGATTTGAACGGGGAAAGTGGCTACATATATGCACTGCGAGATGGTGATCATGAATATGCAAAAATGTTGGTCCTCAGTCACGTGGTTTGGCCACCATCTTGAATTTTGTCAGAAACGGAGCACATCTTGTAGAGCCTATATCTCCGGGACTACGATAGGTACAGCCTTATAGTTTGTAGTATTATATTGTCCAGAAGCAGCTCTTTCAGAAGTGTGTCTACCCTTTTTACGTTTGTTCAATAGTTTCGCCGCTATAGAGGAATCAAAATTGTCAAATTTTCAAATGAAGACATTATTAGGGTTGCAAGCCACAGGCGTGCAAACCTATAATGTTATTGCTAATGTGTGATTCCGCCGGATTTTGTGTCAACTGTATCCCGGTCGCTGTTTAACCGATGAATTGGAAACTTCAAATAAGTATTGGGGAATGTGGGATCTAGTGCATATCAAAAGAAGAAGCGGATTGGTCAGATGGTTCGGCGGCCATCTTGGATTTTCCTCAAAACCTTTCAAGATCTTCTCCTCTGGAACCGCTTGGTCGATTGACTCGTAACTTGGTACACATGCTCAATGGATCTGGGGCTCTAAGATTTGCATTTGAAAATTTGTTCCGTAAAACAAGATGGCCGCCATTGACCAATCAAAATTGTCGGTTTTTCAAATAACGGATTTGAACGGGGAAAGTGGCAACATATATGCGCTGCGAGATGATGATCATGAATATGGGAAAATTTTGGTCCTCAGTCACGTGGTTTGGCCACCATCTTGAATTTTGTCAGAAACGGAGCACATCTTGTAGAGCCTATATCTCTGGGACTACGATAGGTACAGCCTTATAGTTTGTAGTATTATATTGTCCAGAAGCAGCTCTTTCAGAAGTGTGTCTACCCTTTTTACGTAGGTTCAATAGTTTCGCCGCTATAGAGGAATCAAAATTGTCAAATTTTCAAATGAAGACATTATTAGGGTTGCAAGCCACAGGCGTGCAAACCTATTGTTATTGCTAATGTGTGATTCCGCCGGATTTTGTGTCAACTGTATCCCGGCCGCTGTTTAACCGATGAAGTCGAAACTTCACATAAGTATTGGGGAATGTGAGATCTAGTGCATATCAAAAGAAGAAGCTGATTGGTCAGATGGTTCGGCGGCCATCTTGGATTTTCCTTAAAACCTTTCAAGATCTTCTCCTCTGGAACCGCTGGGTCGATTGACTCGAAACTTGGTACACATGCTCAATGGATCTGAGGCTCTCAGATTTGCATTTGAAAATTTGTTCCGTAAAACAAGATGGCCGCCATTGACCAATCAAAATTGTCGGTTTTTCAAATAACGGATTTGGACGGGGAAAATGGCTACATATATGCACTGCGAGATGGCGATCATGAATATGCAAATATTTTGGTCCTCAGTCACGTGGTTTGCCCACCATCTTGAATTTTGTCAGAAACGGAGCACATCTTGTAGAGCCTATATCTCTGGAACTACGATAGGTACAGCCTTATAGTTTGTAGTATTATATTGTCCAGAAGCAGCTCTTTCAGAAGTGTGTCTAACCTTTGTACGTAGGTTCAATAGTTTCGCCGCTATAGAGGAATCAAAATTGTCAAATTTTCAAATGAAGACATTATTAGGGTTGCAAGCCACAGGCGTGCAAACCTATTGTTATTGCTAATGTGTGATTCCGCCGGATTTTGTGTCAACTGTATCCCGGTCGCTGTTTAACCGATGAATTGGAAACTTCAAATAAGTATTGGGGAATGTGGGATCTAGTGCATATCAAAAGAAGAAGCGGATTGGTCAGATGGTTCGGCGGCCATCTTGGATTTTCCTCAAAACCTTTCAAGATCTTCTCCTCTGGAACCGCTTGGTCGATTGACTCGTAACTTGGTACACATGCTCAATGGATCTGGGGCTCTCAGATTTGCTTTTGAAAATTTGTTCCGTAAAACAAGATGACCGCCATTGACCAATCAAAATTGTCGGTTTTTCAAATAACGGATTTGAACGGGGAAAGTGGCTACATATATGCACTGCGAGATGGTGATCATGAATATGGAAAAATTTTGGTCCTCAGTCACGTGGTTTGGCCACCATCTTGAATTTTGTCAGAAACGGAGCACATCTTGTAGAGCCTATATCTCTGGGACTACGATAGGTACAGCCTTATAGTTTGTAGTATTATATTGTCCAGAAGCAGCTCTTTCAGAAGTGTGCCTACCCTTTTTACGTAGGTTCAATAGTTTCGCCGCTATAGAGGAATCAAAATTGTCAAATTTCAAATGAAGACATTATTAGGGTTGCAAGCCACAGGCGTGCAAACCTATTGTTATTGCTAATGTGTGATTCCGCCGGATTTTGTGTCAACTGTATCCCGGCCGCTGTTTAACCGATGAAGTCGAAACTTGACATAAGTATTGGGGAATGTGAGATCTAGTGCATATCAAAAGAAGAAGCTGATTGGTCGGATGGTTCGGCGGCCATCTTGGATTTTCCTTAAAACCTTTCAAGATCTTCTCCTCTGGAACCGCTTGGTCGATTGACTCGTAACTTGGTACACATGGTCAATGGATCTGGGGCTCTCAGATTTTCATTTGAAAATTTGTTCCGTAAAACAAGATGGCCGCCATTGACCAATCAAAATTGTCGGTTTTTCAAATAACGGATTTGGACGGGGAAAGTGGCTACATATATGCACTGCGAGATGGCGATCATGAATATGCAAAAAATTTGGTCCTCAGTCACGTGGTTTGGCCACCATCTTGAATTTTGTCAGAAACGGAGCACATCTTGTAGAGCCTATATCTCTGGGACTACGATAGGTACAGCCTTATAGTTTGTAGTATTATATTGTCCAGAAGCAGCTCTTTCAGAAGTGTGTCTACCCTTTTTACGTAGGTTCAATAGTTTCGCCGCTATAGAGGAATCAAAATTGTCAAATTTTCAAATGGAGACATTATTAGGGTTGCAAGCCACAGGCGTGCTAACCTATTGTTATTGCTAATGTGTGAGTCCGCCGGATTTTGTGTCAACTGTACCCCGGCCGCCGTTCAACCGATGAAGTCGAAACTTCACATATGTATTGGGGAATGTGGGATCTAGTGCATATCAAAAGAAGAAGCCGATTGGTCAGATGGTTCGGCGGCCATCTTGGATTTTCCCTAAAACCTTTCAAGATCTTCTCCTCTGGAACCGCTTGGTCGATTGACTCGTAACTTGGTACACATGCTCAATGGATCTGGAGCTCTCAGGTTTGCATTTGAAAATTTGTTCTGTAAAACAAGATGGCCGCCATTGACCAATCAAAATTGTCGGTTTTTCAAATAACGGATTTGGACGGGGAAAGTGGCTACATATATGCACTGCGAGATGGCGATCATGAATATACAAAAATTTTGGTCCTCAGTCACGTGGTTTGGCCACCATCTTGAATTTTGTCAGAAACGGAGCACATCTTGTAGAGCCTATATCTCTGGGACTACGATAGGTACAGCCTTATAGTTTGTAGTATTATATTGTCCAGAAGCAGCTCTTTCAGAAGTGTGTGTACCCTTTTAACGTATGTTCAATAGTTTCGCCGCTATAGAGGAATCAAAATTGTCATATTTTCAAATGAAGACATTATTAGGGTTGCAAGCCACAGGCGTGCAAACCTATTGTTATTGCTAATGTGTGATTCCGCCGGATTTTGTGTCAACTGTATCCCGGCCGCTGTTTAACCGATGAAGTCGAAACTTGACATAACTATTGGGGAATGTGAGATCTAGTGCATATCAAAAGAAGAAGCTGATTGGTCAGATAGTTCGGCGGCCATCTTGGATTTTCCTTAAAACCTTTCAAGATCTTCTCCTCTGGAACCGCTCGGTCGATTGCCTCGTAACTTGGTACACATGCTCAATGGATCTGGGGCTCTCAGATTTGCTTTTGAAAATTTGTTCCGTAAAACAAGATGGCCGCCATTGACCAATCAAAATTGTCGGTTTTTCAAATAACGGATTTGAACGGGGAAAGTGGCTACATATATGCACTGCGAGATGGTGATCATGAATATGGAAAAATTTTGGTCCTCAGTCACGTGGTTTGGCCACCATCTTGAATTTTGTCAGAAACGGAGCACATCTTGTAGAGCCTATATCTCCGGGACTACGATAGGTACAGCCTTATAGTTTGTAGTATTATATTGTCCAGAAGCAGCTCTTTCAGAAGTGTGTTTGCCCTTTTTACGTAGGTTCAATAGTTTCGCCGCTATAGAGGAATCAAAATTGTCAAATTTTCAAATGAAGACATTATTAGGGTTGCAAGCCACAGGCGTGCAAACCTATTGTTATTGCTAATGTGTGATTCCGCCGGATTTTGTGTCAACTGTATCCCGGCCGCTGTTTAACCGATGAAGTCGAAACTTGACATAAGTATTGGGGAATGTGAGATCTAGTGCATATCAAAAGAAGAAGCTGATTGGTCAGACGGTTCGGCGGCCATCTTGGATTTTCCTTAAAACCTTTCAAGATCTTCTCCTCTGGAACCGCTTGGTCGATTGACTCGTAACTTGGTACACATGCTCAATGGATCTGGGGCTCTCAGATTTGCATTTGAAAATTTGTTCCGTAAAACAAGATGGCCGCCATTGACCAATCAAAATTGTCGGTTTTTCAAATAACGGATTTGAACGGGGAAAGTGGCTACATATATGCACTGCGAGATGGTGATCATGAATATGCAAAAATTTTGGTCCTCAGTCACGTGGTTTGGCCACCATCTTGAATTTTGTCAGAAACGGAGCACATCTTGTAGAGCCTATATCTCCGGGACTACGATAGGTACAGCCTTATAGTTTGTAGTATTATATTGTCCAGAAGCAGCTCTTTCAGAAGTGTGTGTACCCTTTTTACGTAGGTTCAATAGTTTCGCCGCTATAGAGGAATCAAAATTGTCAAATTTTCAAATGAAGACATTATTAGGGTTGCAAGCCACAGGCGTGCAAACCTATTGTTATTGCTAATGTGTGATTCCGCCGGATTTTGTGTCAACTGTATCCCGGTCGCTGTTTAACCGATGAAGTGGAAACTTGACATAAGTATTGGGGAATGTGAGATCTAGTGCATATCAAAAGAAGAAGCGGATTGGTCAGATGGTTCGGCGGCCATCTTGGATTTTCCTCAAAACCTTTCAAGATCTTCTCCTCTGGAACCGCTTGGTCGATTGACTCGTAACTTGGTACACATGCTCAATGGATCTGGGGCTCTCAGATTTGCATTTGAAAATTTGTTCCGTAAAACAAGATGGCTGCCATTGACCAATCAAAATTGTCGGTTTTTCAAATAACGGATTTGAACGGGAAAAGTGGCAACATATATGCACTGCGAGATGATGATCATGAATATGCAAAAATTTTGGTCCTCAGTCACGTGGTTTGGCCACCATCTTGAATTTTGTCAGAAACGGAGCACATCTTGTAGAGCCTATATCTCCGGGACTACGATAGGTACAGTCTTATAGTTTGTAGTATTATATTGTCCAGAAGCAGCTCTTTCAGAAATGTGTGTGCCCTTTTTACGTAGGTTCAATAGTTTCGCCGCTATAGAGGAATCAAAATTGTCAAATTTTCAAATGAAGACATTATTAGGGTTGCAAGCCACAGGCGTGCAAACCTATTGTTATTGCTAATGTGTGATTCCGCCGGATTTTGTGTCAACTGTATCCCGGCCGCTGTTTAACCGATGAAGTCGAAACTTGACATAAGCGGCCATCTTGGATTTTCCTTAAAACCTTTCAAGATCTTCTCCTCTGGAACCGAGAATCTCTTTCGGAAATATGTTAAGCATTTCAACGTAGCTTCAATAGTATCCCTGCTATTCCCAGATGTAAATCACCCAAATTTGCGAATTGACAGATTGTTCTTCAGTGGTAACTATGTAGGTTAGATCTAAAAGGAATAAATAACGTTTTGCCAAATCGGCTTCCAGGTCTAAAACTACTGTTGTTGGTTCATTGTCTGCGATATGTGCTTGCAACCCGAGGATTGCCGCTCGCGGATATATTTATTATTATTATTCCGCCGTATTTTGTCCGGGAATTTTCTTGGCCGCCATTTAACCGATGAAGTCGAAACTTCACACAGATATTCGGGTATTGGAGATCTAATGCATATCAAAAGAAGAAGACGATTGGTCAAAAGCCCCGGCGGCCATCTTGGATTTACCCTCAAAAAAAGTATTATTTCAAAGATCTTCTCCTCTGGAACCGCTGGGTCGATTGACTCGAAACTTGATACACATGATCTATGGATCTGGGGCTCTCAGAATACGATTTGAAATTTTGCTGCGTAAAACAAAATGGCCGCCATTGACCAATCAAAATTCTCGGATTTTCAAATGACGGATTTGGACGGGGAAAGTGGCTACATATATGCATTGCGACATGGCGATCACGAATATGCAAAAATTTTGGTCCTCAGTCGCGTGGTTTGGCCGCCATCTTGAATTTTGTCAGAAACGGAGCACATCTTGTAGAGCCTATATCTCTGGGACTACGATAGGTACAGCCTTATAGTTTGTAGTATTATATTGTCCAGAAGCAGCTCTTTCAGAAGTGTTGCCGCTATATCGCCGTTTCAATAGTGTCGCCGCTATAGAGGAATCAAATTGTCAAATTTTCAAAAATGCCGAAAATCGCATAATTTTGTTCAATATTACACAAGCAACGAGTCGTGTTATTCTGAGTTTTGGCATACATACTCCTTGTATAACTGCTATGATGACAGTGAAATTGCATGATGATCGTATTAATAGTTCCGAAGCTATGTTAGAACGTGAAATTTGGGTAGGTCTGAGCATATGGCTGAAAGTAAACTTCACAAAAGCACACTGTGAAAAGCGCTATCTCCAGGCGACTGAATTCCAAGCTCAACTTTCTCCATTCAGGTCTTTGTCTGGACTCCAGGGACCGTTTTCTGTACTTATTTCAACGTACTAACATTTTGATTTAAATGAAGGAGCCGTCTAGGGCACAAACAGAGGCCAGAAACGTGTTTCCCACGTGCTGCTGACCAAGAAAAAGTGTTTTTTGAAGCTCTAAATCCATTTATTAGGAACATTATTAGGGTTGCAAGCCACAGGCGTGCAAACCTATTGTTATTGCTAATGTGTGATTCCGCCGGATTGTGTGTCAACTGTACCGTTGTTCAACCGATGAAGGTATTGGTATTGGGGATTGTGGGATTTAGCTCATATTAACCCTACCTGGCAGGGGGAGGGGGGCGGAAAGTGCCCCCCTAGTGAACTTTTCTCTGCTGCTCCGAAACGACAAAACCGAGGAGGCTGAAACTTGGTGACTTTTAAGCTTATCTTATTGGGGTCATTTTGAGCCTATTTTCAATTACCAGATTTATTTCGGGCAGAGGATCGAAATATTGTCAAATATGGTGACTTCAAGATTTAATTGGCTGCGATATGTGCTTGCAACCCGAGGATTGCCGCTCGCGGCTATATTTTTATCCTTATTATTCTTTCATTATTTTATTATTGTGATACATGTATGTTCCAACTTTATTTTTATATACACTTTTATACTTATCTTTGATATTAAAGTACACTTGTCTCTCATTATAAAGCTGGCTTCAGTATAACATGGTCATTGTTATGTCCCTCAGTTTATTACTGTAATACCAGTACCGGTATGTATGCAGCTGTTATGAAGTCACTACAGTGCACAGTGCACTTCACAGTGCTGTTAATATTTTGCCCCTCAACATCAGAGTTACAATGAGGAACAAGTGTAGATGCCAATAATTATTAAAACTTGATCCTGTAAATGTTATTGTGATATGTAATTAACTCTCTGTATATTTATACACTTATCTTTGATATTTAAGGCACCGTTTCCAATTATCGTTCGCGAATGAATCGTTTATTTCGTCAAATTTTCTCGAAGTCGCGATTTTCCAAGGCGCGAGGGAATGGTTTTTTTTCTTCAAAATAAACGATTCATTCGCGATCGCTGTTCGAATGGTTTTTTTTTCTGTTGGCAATCGTTTTTCAATCGAGAAAATTCTCGCGAATAAAAAGCGATATCGCGATTCAATCGCTTTTTAATCGAGAAAATATAAACGATTGAAAAAAACCGATTGAGGATTATAGCCGAAAGTAGTACGCCATTGGTTCAGCCTGACTGACCCGCATACACGTTCGAGTTTCTAACACTTCAGTCAGAATATATAAAGTTCGATCATTGTTTCTTCTTCCTTTTCCATTCTTTCCCTAGTGTAAAACTATAGCGTGTTTCTGTACAGTTGGCGGTTATATAGATACGATGGGGATATTGAAAGAAATTGAAAAAAATATCTATACATATAGCCTACATAGGAATAATTGGTTATGCATATAATTATAACTTCATATTTACATATATTTTGTACGGGACACAGGCCCGGATATGGTCAGATTGGGTTATTTGCACTTGCAATTTCGTCTATTATTTTGGGTATTTCTGTGTTTTAAAGCTGGTATTATTCCAGATTTCTTGTGTAGTATTTTTCGTGAACGTTTTTGGCATCTGTGCGGGCTGAAATTTTGAGTTGATTCGTCAGATTTTCGCTGTACGCGTGGTTTTTTGTCCTACGATCACCATTTTCCTTGTGTAGATAGATGGCGCTGTATTGAATATAACATTGTCATACGGGGCCTTTGAGTCTTCGAAAGCACTTAATTATTAATATATAGCGCGGGCTATTTGTAAAAATTTTCACAACTGGTTAATCCAGTAAGAGATGAAATTATATAATATTCAGTCGGTTTTTGGCTTGAGCTTCCCTTTGGAATCATTCATAGTTCATTCATCAAAATATAAAATTAAAATAAAAAGTATTGTACATATGCGAATCCAACCGTCATATGCGATTCAATCACCATTGTGATATGTATTTGATATAAATATGAAATCACTGCCGCGAATATTCTTATAATAAATAAAATTAACTTGATGGTGATTTTTGAACTTATTCACATCTCAATAGTTTAAAAACTGTACCAAAACATGAATGGATACCCTTTCCTAATGTATGTTTTACTATAACAAAATATACATATTTAATTACACTATTTTTCACCTTAATTAACCTAGAAATTCTCGGCTGGAGGGCTAAGCTGTTCTGGGTTATCGCCATGCGCCCATTCACACCTCTATCAAGCCTGTGCCGTAATCATTCTGATAATGCAATCAACGACGAACTCAAATCCACTTATGACCTGTACCCGGTATTTACAAAACAAGATATTGTGACTATCATCCTGTATTGTTTATACCAAGTTGCATGAATATATGAGGAAATTATCGAAAGTATGACGGGAATGACTGAACATTAATACATTGTCGACTCACACGATTATTGAATAAACATGTAATTTCCAGCATACGCCCTACTTCGGCTTGTAGGACACTATAGATCGTGAATCATATATATTATTCGGTTATCTTACGCATTTATACAGTATAGTATAGTAATATAGGTTTTTCCATCGACAAATCCGCAATCAACATTACATGTAGTTCCCAGTTTGCGGATAGAGCGGCGTACGACGGCAACACGGCCTATGTGTCAAATATCACTCCGCCTCACGATTCTCTCGCGCCTTGAAAAAAACGATTCTCTCGCGATTGAAGATTCGCGATCAAGAACGGATCGCGCATGGGTAAACAATTCAAAAACGATATCGCGAGAGAATGTTTTTTTCCAGAAAAGGTTCAATCGTTTTTTCTCATTTTTTTTCTCGATATCCTCGCGACTGATTCGCGACTGATCGTTTTTCAATCGAGAAAATTGAAGAAAAATCGCGACTGAAGAAAAAACGATTAATGGAAACGATCCCTAAGTAGATGATGATAATTGTTAAAATTGCCTCTCTGTGAGGGGTAAATAGAATAATTGTGATATTGACCAGATCAATCCGGTATTAAAGGCACATTGTAGCAGTCAGAATTGGCCATGTTTCACCATAACATTGAATAAAATTTAAAATTTTATGAATTCATAAGTGATGATTATCTTCTATTCCACTTTAGGTATGTGTTTTAACTCTTTTTATCATAATTAAGAAATTAAGGGTGCATATTTCAGTTTGTTCCAATGAATAGTCCACTCTATGGCAGTTTAATTCTATTAATAAGAATTAAGGGATTTTAGGATATTGTTAATCCCTTGTAACAAACAAATATGTACATAGTTTAAGTAGAAGTATTGAATATATGAATGAATGAAAAATACAGTTTTTGTAGCCCTCTGAGGGCTGTTCCAGGAAAAGATACATGGGGTTGGGGGGAAGACTACTTTTTCTGACCCCAACAACCCATACACCATTTATTCTATCTCACTAATGTTAAATGACTGTATACCCCCAACCACGCATATACCACAGAACTGAAAAATCTTCCCCTCATCTGATGTACTTTTGTTTTTTGGAACAGCCCTGGTGCCTTTCATACATGTTACACTGTGATGATACACAAGTGATATTAAAATATTTTCTAAATTATTTACTAGTATGTAATAGTAGTGCTAGTATGAAATTTATTAGTTTCTTGTATTTTACCACCTTTCATCTCATGAAATCATAGCATTGTGTACTTTCTCTGCAAGTGTGAATGCGTAATTGCATATATATTTTTAAAGCTACATGCACTGCTATATTAATTGTACTATTAGTATTTAGCAGAAGCACATACAGATATTTGATGAACGATTGTCACATAACTGCAATGTTATTAGTGACATATGGTCTTGGTGCAAAACGCTTTTAAAGATACTGGTTGAATAGCATTTGTTGTGTGAGAAAATAAATGTCCACGCCAGGCATGCCAGGTCGTGAAGTCCTGCACTGAACTATTTTCCCTACTGATATTTTTAAGGCATTCCTAGGGGTGCCTTAAGAGATGTTTCAAGTGTTTGTCAGTTTCTTCTTTCTATCGCTTCTTCTTTTTCCCACTTTTCTTTTCCCACCTTTCTTTTGAATGCCTTTGTCAATCAACTTCAAATTTGTGGTGCATATTGGTCCTGCCTAGGGGAAGACACCTATTGTTTCTCAGCGCTGTCCGAAACTGGGAACTGGGTTTTTACTTACAAATCCCCTTCTATGCGAATTTCACTTTTGTTCAATCTTTTCCGTCGGATAACTTCTGAATGCCTTCTTCAATCAACTTAAAATATGTTGTGCATATTGCTCCTGTCTAGGGGAAGACACCTATAGACCTTTTCATAACGAAAATATCCGAAAGACGTGACAACGTGAAAAGCTGTCAACGGAAACTCCCGATTGCACGCTGGATTCGACCAATGAAATAACCAGTTGCTGGTGGGCTGTAAAAAATGCTGCGACCTCTGCCTGGAGATCACAACTGGAAATGACACTATTTCTTGAAATTATTGCCGATAAAAGATCATAAATTAAAAAAAAAAATACACTGACGGTTGCAGACTTGTGGCAGCTTGGAACACAGACGCTTTATTACAAAAGAAAATGTTTTTCAATTCAAAGATCACTCGTTGTAATTATTCGCTACATACCTCTGTTATGGCAGAGACAAATCTGCACGCAGAAAACGATGAGGTGAGCCGACTTGTCAACCCACCAGCATGTTTTGAGCTACGTGACTTGCTTCTCCGAATGGACGCGAAATTTACCGAATCCGTGGTGAAAAGGTCTATTGTTTTTACCCCTCGGCCAACTTTGGCCTAGGGGTATTGTCGTCATCATGTACGGCTGTCCATCCGTCCGTTACCGCGATATCTACAGAACCGTTTCATGCATGGCAACCAAACTTGTTAAATCTATTTATCTTCACGTAAATCAGAAGCCTATCGAAAATGAGTCCTCTCGGACAATATTTTGCAGAGTTATGCCCCTTTTTACAAATAAAAATCCATTTATGATTTGTTATTGTGATAATTTCAGAACCGTTCCATATACAACATCCTAACGTGATACAGTTGTTTCTCTTGACCTGAACTAGATGCCTATCGAAAATGAGTCGTCAGAAAGTATTTTGCAGAGTTATGCCCCTTGTCTAATAAAATCCACTAATTCCTATGTTAAGTTTGCATATAATTTCTATATCATGTTTGTATACTATCACATTTATTTCTTGATTGGATGACTGATTTATTGATTTATTCTCTTACACAATGCTAAGAATGCCTGCAAATCTGTTTTGAAAATGACACTAGATCCCTATCGAAAATGAGTCGTGTCAGAAAGTATTTTGCAGTGTCGCATTCAATTAAATATCTCCCACAAAAGGTGCGTAAACAGTTCGTTCGTTGAAGTTATTGATCTATTTCCATTAAAGTTCCATTAACAGTTATTCATCCCTCCCAAAAAATGGACTGCTAACCATTCCCCCACCTGATTGATCTTATTCTACTAATATGATTCACTCATCTTGTTCCACTAACAAGTTTTTACCCCTCGGCCAAAATTTGGCCGAAGGGTATTGTCGTCGTCATGTACGTCTGTCCGTCTGGCCGTCTGTCCGTCTGTCCGTCCGTCCGTCTGTCCGTCACACCTTTCTCGTTACCAAGATATCTTCAGAACGACTTACCCTAGGCACACCAAACTTGCAGTGCACATCCGTATGCGCGTGATGCAGAACCCTATTGAATCTGGACCTGATTGGTTGGAAACTTTGGCGGCCATCTTTAATTTATGCGAAACCATCACAGCTTTCTTGTTACCAAGATATCTTTAGAACAACTTACCCTAGGCACACCAAATTTGCACTGCACATCCATATGCTCATGACCCAGAACCCTATTGAATCTGGACCTGATTGGTTGGAAACTTTGGCGGCCATTTTTAATTTATGCGAAATCATTAATCTTGTGTATCTTAGGTACCATTTCACTGTTCCGTGTGTGAACTTGGTATAGATCATCGATGCATCAAGAAACTTCAAAGGAATGACCAAACCAGTTTCCCTGATTCGGTGGAAACCTTGGCGGCCATCTTTAATTTATGCAAAATCTTTAATGATATATATCTTTGATACCATTCAAGTGTTCTATACGAAACTTGGTATACAGCATCGATGTATCAAGAGACCTGCAATGTATAACCACATCAGTTCCTCTGAGTGGCAGGAAGGATGGGCGGCCATCTTTAATTTATGCGAAATCATTAATGATCTCTATCTCTGATACCGTTCGAGTGCTCGATGTAAAATTTGGCATATATCATCGATGCATCAATAGACTTACGATAAATGGCAGTTCTGGTGTTTCTGATTGGGCGGAAACCTTGGTGGCCATCTTTAATTTATCTTTGATGATGTATATCTTTGATACCATTTCAGTGTTCTATATGAAACTTGGTATACAGCATCCATGTATCAAGACACTTGCAATGAATAACCACATCAGTTTCTCTGAGTGGTGGGAAGGATGGGCGGCCATCTTTAATTTATGCGAAATCATTAATGATCTCTATCTCTGATAATTTTCAAATGCTCTATGACAAAATTTGGTATACATCATCGATGCATCAACAGACTTATGTAATGAATACCGACTTCTCTGATTGGACATAAACCTTAGAGGCCATTTCTAATGGCAAATTTTTTCATAATCTGTATATTTGTCACTTGACTGCTTGGTGTTCCTGAAGTCTTGCTTCAAATTGAATACATTATGAATGGCTGGCGCCCAGAGCCGAGGGGTTTTCAGATGCGCAGCTTCGTATTTTATCAGTAATTATAATAAACAAAATTTATTCACAACATGATTTGTAGTTTTACTTTTTTGTTTTGCTAACAACCTAACCTAACAACACTTTTTAGTTGCCACACGTATGACAAACGTATATCTATAGTGTATGTATTTATTCCAGAAACAAATTAATTTAAGGGGAGGAAAACTTTTTTTTTTTTTCAAAGAAAGTACACTTACAATACCAGGGGTAAATATTTCTTCCCACAAGCCAATCAATTGGTAGAGACACCCTTACATTATAATAGCTGGGGTTCAGAGCCGAGGGGTTTCGATAGCGCAGCTTCATGTTAAACTCTGTCTGAGACTGGATAATTGTGTTTTATCTACAATTACTGTTATATGCAAATTTTCCTTCTGGACCTGCAGTAATGTGGCTGCCTCTGTTTGGGAACCAATTTCGTATTCGCGTTTGCATATAGATAGCACATCAGTGATTGGTTCACAGTTATGACTGTCAGAATAGTCTGAAGCCATTTGCATATACAGTACATTCAGTTCTTTGCTTGCAGCCAGGTCAGTCAATTGTCCTGAAACCTGATGATGTAGACCCCCTTACATCCATGACAATAAAATCCCACTTCTATCCCTTGATGTAATGCAGGTCCCCAACAGCCCTGACAATTGAATGGCTGATGGGGATCTTTATACAGTTCAGTTAGCCGGTCAGCTCCCTCATGTAACATGACATCAACTTAATTGCCAGCGTGGGGTCCCTGGACTGGCACAGTCGGAAGAGAAAGCTTTAATTTGGTGTATCGGGTTACATATGGCCGGGACTTCACGCCTTGCGGCACATGTACTTTAAGATGACAATGACAATTTGCAGAAGAGATGTTAGATTTCTGGATAAGTGATCATGTGTCATGCAGATGAATGAATATGCAATTCATCACATGATTGAGAGAGATAAAATACGTCATCAGGGTTTGGGACAATTGTGTACAAGTATGGTGATTTTAGGCCCTGGAACATGTACATATATATACATTTCTCCCAGAAATGAATTAAACAGAGACAGTGGCCTTGCAGATTTTAAAGCCACTGGCATAGATACATTAATTAAAGAACATCTCAGTGCTAAATCTAGGTAGGAGGTACAGTTAACAAGACCATGTAATTTATTTTTGGTGCTGATCCACCAAAGTTAAAAAAGTTAAAATTAAATTTTCGGACAATAATCCCTGAAAAACTGAACAGATTGTTATGGAGCCTGTGGATTTAGCTGCGGAAAACTCAATATATGGATTTGAATTATGTCTGTGGATGTCCGTGTTCCTGTGCAAAACAGTTGTTATTCAACATATGCACTAACCTCGGGAGGATTTCCCCCACCCCTGGGGCACCAAATGTTACACAGCTTTTCAGCCTCATGTGATACTAACCTACCGGTACCTAATGTATGTGATGTGTACATTGCAATTGTTTATACACACACACACACACGCTGAATCACGTACAGTATATTTCTCTATACTAATTACTCACTGGTTGATGACATTATTTTATTTCAGAAGTACAAAATGAAATAATGGGCAGGGTTTTTGGCAGTACTGGACCCCCGTTAGATTTGAATTTCGTGTCGCCTTAAATGAAGGACACCATTTTCTTCAATTTTTCTATGTAAACATTCTATTCCACATCATATGATTTACTCTAAAGCTTTTGCACGAACCATATTTTATTTCAGAAATATAATATGAAATAGCTGGTGGAAGAATCCCTGCAGTAACAAACCCCTGTTATTTTTGATTTTCATGTCGCCTTAAATGAAGGTCACAATTTCATTCAATTTTACTACCAAATCATTCTATTCCACATCATATGATTTACTCTAAAGCTTTTGCACAAACCATATTTTATTTCAGAAATATAATATGAAATACATGTAGCTGGCATGAAAATCCTCGCAGTACCGAACTCTTTGTTAGTTTTGAATGTTGTGTCAGCTTAAATGAAGGACAGCATTTCCTTCAATTTTGCTATCGTCATGGCATGCAGTTGTAAATGTGGTTTTTTCATGTGCAGGGAGCTTTCTATGACCTTCATTTCAGCACACCTACCACTACCATCGAGGAGAGCATGTTCCCAACCCCAGGCACCAAGCCCCACCCTCTATCTCCAATACTAGCCCTTGCCCGACCCTCAAAAATTGCGTTTGAGCTTCTGTATCCGATATTTCTTGGCAAAAAGTTGAAATTTTTGTGTCGTCTACAATGTTGGTATAATTGTGCCACCCCTCAATGAATTGCAGCCCCAAGGGCTCGATTTATCAGGCACAGACCCATGTTTTCGGATCTCGTAAGTGGGTCTCTTACCTAAAGATCTTGCTTGGAATTGTTTTTAGGCCTATCCACCTCTAGGTGGCGCCACCCGTGGGTAGAATAGAATTTTCAGACAATAACTTTTGAAACCCTTAAGGGTTCTTCCAAAATTTGGTGTGTGGGTACCTCGCCTCAAGATCTGGCTCGAGATTGTTTTTCGTGTTGATTCGTGTATAGGTGGCGCCACCTGAAGGCTAAGTTAACAACTTTTGAAAACCTGGACCGATTTTTCCCAAATTTGGTATGTGGGTACCTCGCCTCAATATCTCACTTGGCATATGTGTCACCCGCTACTTAGTAGGGGGGGGGACTTAGAAACACCGGTGTCCGTTATTCCGTAATTCCGTAGTTCCGTAATTCCGTAAGATTTTCCTGTCCGGACAATAACTCGTGAACGATTTAACCGATCAACTTCAAACTTGGGGTGTGCCTTGACATTGGCGAGAGGACGGTTGGGATTGTTTTTCAGCAATGTGCATAATCCAATATGGCCGCCGTCAGCCATTTTGGATTATAAGCAGTTGGACCTTAGATGTTCTTGTCCGGACAATAACTCGTGAACGATTTAACCGATCAACTTCAAACTTGGATTGTGCCTTGACATTGGTGAGAGGACGGTTGGGATTGTTTTTCAGCAATGTGCGTAATCTAATATGGCCGCCGTCAGCCATATTGGATTATAAACAGTTGGATCTTGTCAGGACAGTAACTCGAGAACGATTCAACCGAACTACTTCATATATGGAGAGTGCCTTGACATTGTTGAGAGGAGGATTAGGATTGTTTTTCAAGGACATGCTTAATCCAATATGGCCACCATCAGCCATATTGGATTTCATTGGATTTTAAGCAGTTTGATCTTGTCCGGACAATAACTGGAGTACGATTCAACTGATCTACTTCAAACTTGGGGAGTGCCTTGACATCGGTGAGAGGACAGTTGGGATTGTTTTTCAGCAATGTGCATAATCCAATATGGCCGCCGTCAGCCATATTGGATTATAAGCAGTTGGATCTTAGATTTTCTTGTCCGGACAATAATTCGTGAACGATTCAACCGATCAACTTCAAACTTGGGGTGTGCCCTGAAATTATTGAGAGGACGGTTGGGATTGTTTTTCAGCGATGTGCGTGATCTAATATGGCCGCCGTCAGCCATATTGGATTATAAGCAGTTGGATCTTGTCCGGACAATAACTCGAGAACGATTCAACCGATCTAGTTCATACCTGGGGAGTGTCTTGACATTGCTGAAAGGAGGATTAGGATTGTTTTTCAAGGACGTGCTTAATCCAATATGGCCACCATCAGCCATACTGGATTTCATTGGATTTTAAGCAGTTTGATCTTGTCCGGACAATAGCTGGAGTACGATTCAACTGATCTACTTCAAACTTGGGGAGTCCCTTGACCTTGGTGACATCCCGGTTAGGATTGTGTTTCATGGACGAGCATAATCCAATTTGGCTGCCATCTACCAGCAATATTGGACTATGTTGCATTTTAAGCAGTTGCATCTTGTCTGGACAACAACTCTAGAATAATTCAACTTCAAACTTGCAGTTTGGCTTGACATCGGTGAGAGGACAGTTGTCATTGCTTTTTAGTTACCTGTGTAATCCCAGATGGCCACCATCAATCATCTTAGATTTTCAGCATTTAGATCTTGTCTTTACAATAACTCTAGAACGATTCAACCAATCTACTTCAAACTTGGGGAGTGCATGGACATTGGTGACGGGACAGTTGGTATTATGTTTTATGGATGTGCATTATCCAATATGGGTGCCATCCGCTGTATTAGATTATTTTAAGCTCATCAGCGATATGTCCATTTTCAAATCATACTCTTCATCAATGATATGAGATATCATCGACCAAAAAAAATCGACCATAGAGGTCCATGGCCCCCGCAGCAGCAGCGCCAGTTATGGTGGATGTAATCCATCCACCATAACTGGTGCTGCTAGCGGGGGAGTAGGTGACGCCAATTTAAAATTATGTTTCCGGACAATAACTTAAAAACTTGAATGGATTCTTTCCAAGTTTGCTATATGGGTACCTTGCCTGAAGGTCTCGATTGGGATTGTTTTTTTTATGTCGATCTGCTTATAGGTGGCGCCACCGTCGGGCCAAGTTAACATTTTGGTAAAACTAAACAGATTCAATTTTCTATTTCCAATGTCAAAAGATATTGCCTCAAGATCTTGGTTGGGATTGTATTTTATGCCTATCTTTCTATACATGGTGCCACCTGCCCGGCTGTAGAAATTCCACGATTGACGTCCAGGGTTGACTACAAATCCATGGAATTAGGCTGGAATTATGCTGGAAACCATGGACAATGTCCATGATCCCAATATTCTTGACCCTGGACAGCATGGGCAATGTCCGTGGACACCATGGAATATGGGAAATTCACCAATTCTTCATCATGGAAATTCTGATCAAAAATAGACTGGAAAAACCATGGACATTGTGGACTTGCAAGTTGCACTATTTCTTGTGTTTTAAAATAGGCAGTAACTTTATCGATCTAGGTAAACCAAGATGGTATATGGGAGAAAATACCATCTAGTGGTATGCTGTGAAAAATGTGTGTGACCTGT
The DNA here is from genome assembly GCA_036873755.1 of Hanleya hanleyi. Classification (NCBI taxonomy): domain Eukaryota; kingdom Metazoa; phylum Mollusca; class Polyplacophora; order Lepidopleurida; family Hanleyidae; genus Hanleya; species Hanleya hanleyi. The sequence continues at coordinate 9,366 of JAVTVY010055040.1, read as the reverse complement.
TGGTCGTTATTCTCTGTGATCTCATACAACAAGCCAATGACAACAATTCTGCTTTTACAATTTGACGTTGACTGGCGTTTGGTTCACTTTGAACAATCTAGAGAAGAACGTTTATATGGTTTAAGATCGTAGATGTCGGAAGCCATAAAGCATTCTTTAGCTCTACTACATACAAGAGATATCATTCATGGGATGTTTCTTTGTTTATAGAGTTGCTTGAATTTCTCATTAAAAATATCTATGTGAAATTTGGCAACACAATATATCAGCAGAATATAGGTATTCCAATGGGTACTAATTGTGCACCCGTTGGCTGACCTATATCTGTTCTCTTATGAATATGACTATATGCAGGCGCTTTCAAAAACCGATCCATTCAAAGCTCGTTCCTTCTCATTCACCAAACGCTATATAGACGATCTTCTCGCTGTAGATAATCGCTATATAAATGACGCAATGAAGGATATATATCCACCTTCTCTGGATTTGAAGGAAACTACAGACAGCCCTACAGGCACATCATATTTAGATCTATATCTCTATAAAAATGAAGCGGGCATTCTCTCTCGTCGACTTTATGACAAAAGAGATGATTACAATTTCGACATCGTAAACTATCCCTTTCTGGACAGTAATATTCCAGTGGGACCTGCATATGGCGTATACATATCTCGCTTAGAAGCATTTGCTAGATCCTGTGTTAAGTGTGACGATTTTAATCAACGTCACAAAACATTGTTGCAGAAACTTATAAAACAGGGCTATTCCACCAAGCGCCTCCACTCAAAGTTTCTCAAATTTGGGGATACATATCGCATGCTGATAGCAAAATACGAACGTAGCGTGCAAGATCTATGGCGCTACGTTTCGTAACTTGTGTCTAATTCCGCTTAACCCGGGGCTAGGGGCCGTATTAACCCATGTACTTCAAGATCCTCATGGTACTCATATGAACAGTCGCAATCAAAGCGTGACTGAGATACATCATTCTTTAGATGACGACTTCACAACGAATATTATGGATTAAGAATACTGATCAGCGATACGGATTTGATATTTTTGGAACATCATGATGTCTTGCCGGCATCATTGAAAACTGTTGACCGCTTCTCTCTTGCAGGAAACAAGCCTATGTTTATGTATACTATGACTGTCTTTTTGAATTTGGTGCTAATACTGTTATATGGAATATGGAATAGGTCTTTGGATTATGGACGCGGATATTCTCTAATGGACGACGGCTGAATTATGAATGACGGACTAGACGCTTGTAAATTTATCACAAACTATGTCTGAACATGATATCTTTTTGACATACACTTCCTACCACACCATATTGTTACTACATATTGGTCCACAATTCTAATTGTAATTACAAGGAGCATTATAATTTTATTTCAGCAGTGACTTGCACAATCTTTTTCACTAATTGTACCAATTTTAGTAATCTCGGACGGGGGTATGTTACTTTGATTTACTGCTCAAATTTTAAAGCAAAATTTCAAATATGAATTTTCTACAACCCTGCCTATATGATCGATACATGATCAAATTGTTTATATACAAATTAGTTACAGCATTTATCATTACCAGAATGACCACATTAAAACCATAATGCCAGGTTTTAACTAATTCACACTCCACATAATGTAGAATGTTCCATAATGATTTGGTATATAAAAGACTTAGATCGCAAAGTAGTATACTATGATTGTCTTTTTGAATTTGGTGCTAATACTGTTATATGGAAAATGGAATAGGTCTTTGGATTATGGACGCGGATATTCTCTAATGGACGACGGCTGGATTATGAATGACGGACTAGACGCTTGTAATTCTAGTCTTCGAAACTTATACACTAACTCAATAATAAGCAGGTTGTACATAATGTTTTTGATGTAAACGTTCTTAGACTTGCACAACTTAATCCCGTTCAAAGTGATGTGGAAGGCCTCCTGCACATTTCTGTACCTGAAGGTCTGCTGCAAAGACTTGTGCCCATTTAGCCAAAGTATGATAATTGTATATACTGTGGAATGTAATATAGTGTCTAATATAGTGTCTTTCAGTATTCCGTTAATAAGCTGACAATGAATATATTCAAGTGTAGTAACATATATATAGCCACAAAAAAATGGCATTGAAACAAAACGAAACAATTATCGTGATAATTTGACACCAATAACTTAAACTAGAATGTGACCTAACATACACTGGTCCATATAATCATAGCTATTATTCATTTCATACAGTTGCTTAATATACAAGATGATTATTGTGATGTCTCCTGACGGAATCTAGTGCACCCGGCATGTATGGAGTCAGAAATCCAGATATATTCTGCGACATGAATCAGTTATCAAAACCAGTTACCTGCAGCAATACTGCAGAAAACATGGAAAAGCCCTGGGCATTGTCCAGCCCTCACCATGGAAACCCTGGACATTGTCCAGCCTCGACCATGAAAAACCCTGATGCTGTCTTGCCATGAAAAACCATGGACATTGTCCAGCCTCGCAACCATGGAAACCCTAGACAGTGCCCATCCTCGTCAATGGAGACCCTGGACAATGTCCATCCTCGTCCATGGAAACCCTGGACAATGTCCAGCCTTTTCCATAAAAACACTGGACTACGATATCCCGCCTTTCTCAAAACACATTTTCATACCCTGAATTTAGAGCATGGAAAAACCATGGAAAACAGTCCGAATACTCCAGGGTTATTTCAGGGTCAGTCTTTTCCATGTTTTTTCATGGAAACCCTGGAATTTCTATAACCGGGCATGGGCCGAGGTAAAATTGCATTTCCGGACAGTAACTGTTGAAGACCTGCACAGATTCTTTCCTCAAGTTATCCTTTGGGGATAATTTTGTTCTGATTCACATATAGGTGGCATCACTTGGGGACCATGTTAAAATTGTTTTTCCTTAGTTTTTACTCTCTTCACAAATAATGAATGTTTCCTTTACTTCACATGCAAAAGGGATGCCTCTAGTTTTTCTACAGAACTATATGTTTACAAATACAACAACAACAACGATAATTGGTAAAAGAAGTAAATTCCCAAGTAGCGGTTTGGTACAATTTAATCGTCTCGTTTCGTCACAGTATTATTTCATGCTTCTTGACCTATAATGGACTGCTGCTCACATGCACACTTAACCTTGTTACGTCAAAGTTGAAATAAAAAAAAACGAGAAACAGAGAAATCGAGGCAATTTTGAATATTTGAATTCCATTTTTGCGCTAAGTAAAATGAAAATTGACTGCCAAATTTCATTTTTTGATTTTGACAAACCGAAAACAAAAAACCAAAATTGAAAGTCGACATCAAGTTTTACTTTTTGATTTTGAGAAACCAAAACGAAAATCGACGTCAAATTTCATTTTTTGATTTTGAAATTGCAAAAACGAAAATTGAAAATTGAAGGTCAAATTTAAATTTTTGATTTTGAGAAACGAAAATTGAACTATGCAAGGTTACACTGACCAGTTTTCTATCTACAGTTCAAATTTTTGGTGAGTGGATGCCTTAGGGGGTACGATGTGTTGCGTGCCAAAATCGATCCGCTGTCCAGAGTTGAAAGGCCAAGGGAGATTGATACCAGTGTGGAGGATCCAATTCGTCTAGATTCCCTGCCTACCAAATATGGGTATGACCCGGATCAGCAGACGCTCTACCATGATGATCATGTGCACGACCTGCTCGAAGTCACCCTCACAGTAGCAAGGTATATGCCTTTAAGAGGTATATACCTGTCTGGTATCTTAGATGTGCCTTAATTATACCTTAATTTTAGAGTGTATCTTAACGATACCTTGTAGCCGAGTTGACTTATTGTACCTTCAATAGGTATATACCTCAACAGTACCTCTTGAGGGTCAGTAGGTGTGCCTTGAGAAGGTATATACCTGATCAGTACCTGGCAAAGTCTCTACCAGTACCTCCATGGTGCCTTATCTACTTAGATTAATTTTCATCAAATTGAACTGTACCTCAGACTTGAAATTTCATTCAAGCCAATGCCCTGTACCTTCTTGGTACCTTATGAACTTGGTTAATTTTACATCAACTAGGGGTGTACCTTGTTGATACCTCCTAGACTTAGACATTTACTCTAGCCAAATATATGTACCGGTACCTTCTTGTACCTTATCAACATGTTCATTTTCAACAAATTGGACGTGCGACGCATTTCTCAACATTAACATTTGTTTCACTGGACAGTATTGTACATTTTGACAGGTTCAAATCACAGTTTGCAAAAAAAACATGTGTAAACCTAGGTCAGTATTTCGTATAAGAATATTGTTTCTGCTTTTACATACCGGTAACCGTACTGAAAAACCTTTCATCCAGAATCATTCTTGTACCCAGACAGACCATTGTTCACCTATGTCTGGGGACACTTTCATGAAAGACGACTCATAAGAAGCACAGTTCCCTGGCTTGAGGGATACTTGGTGGTAGATGCCTAAGTATATATTTCAATAAATTATGATAGTTTTGTTGTTTTTTTTGTGTTTTTTTTTCAATTTTTTGGGGTGTTTTTTGTGTTTTTTTTTCACTTTTCCTGCATTTGTGTCTCTCAGCTTTGACACAAGTGAAGTCATTTCCATTTCTGTCAAGCAGGGCAAATCTAAGAATCATAGTTTTAAAAAAAATTCGAACCTTGATTTCTATGAATTAAGAAGCAAATTTATTTTATTTTATTTTTTTATTAATTCTCATAACCACTAAATCGAGAGGGAGAGAGAACACGATAACAAATCGATTGTGTTACTACAATGACGTCACTGGAGGATTTTCCTCCCTCTGAAAAGCCTAAGTTTAACACAGAAGTAAATGACAAAAAAAACTTCCCATAGAGAATAGTTTAGCTCCCAATTTAACATATAATTTAAACAGATGAACTATCTTTTACTTCGCCAAGTTGTAGAAATTTATCTCAAGTATCAGTTGAGATTTTTATACGAAAAACCTGCTAGGCCTCAGTGGGTTGAAAAAAACCCTGTTGCGCGGGTTGCTGTTACGACACCGTAATTGACAGAACAGGCGATCTTTTGTTTGGAGTCGATTTTGACTAGCCTGGTACCCTAAATTATTGTTGCATTACTTACATATACAATTTTGCCAGGGAACCAGGCTACTTTTGCGTTTTGCTGTACCGGGGATTTTTGTGAAGATTTAGTCTGAACGTGGCACTCCGTTTAGCAGAAAAGTTTATATTCTTGTGTTCCAATCAGCCAAGTTGCGTTTGTGTGTCAAATTCTTAATGTACGGTCGTTCAGATGTAGAACTACAAGGCATATTGATACCGTAGACGAAAAAAATGAAGAAGAAAGAACCCGAAAGAAATGTTGTTTGGACAACAACAACAACAAATTGAAAAATAACAACAACGGAACTGGGAGCTGTGTACAACATGTACGGGTGGGCGGTGGAAGACGACGGACGTGTGCGATCGAGCCGAGTCGGACAACACGTACGGTATTGCTCGATCGAACACCGCGCGTCGTCTACTTTCTCAAGCAAAAGAGAACAAACAGCATTTCGGGATTATAGCACCATACCCAAACAACATTCAACAACAACCAGCTGACAACAACAACAACAGGCAATGATTTGCAAGTATGTACCTGTAAGTATCTATAACTAGGTGCAGAAACTTATGTACTGTCTCAGTGTCTGTCCCAGATAATATATTATCTGTCAATATTTCGGAGACGATTTAGAATTTATCGTACAACATTGAAACTTCACACAACTAAAAAATACAAATTTTTTCCCGTATCTGACCCAAGTCAACCTTGCTGCCCCATAACAAACTTCCATGCATGTCATTGGTCACTACCTTTTCTGATGTAAACATCTGAGAAGGGCTGTGTTATGCATTGCATCATGGGTTGTTTTGGGGCAGCAAGGTTTACTTCATCTTCACAACGTCAAGGTTTCTATTTGCGAGCCAAAGGTGAACCCTTGATCAGCTTGCATAGCAGACCACGTTCCGCCCACATTCCAGTTACGTGACCTAGAAAAACTGCGCTGATGGTTAAATACATTAGGGTTTTACTTTCTGTGCTAAACTATTCGCAAACTATTTAATCCAAGCCTGCATAACAATAAAATATTAATGGATAGATCAGTGAAATTTTATAGACATCTGTGCGTTATTTCACTCAATTCAAGCTCTTCAGTGAGGTGAGGTGGAATCGATACACTGATGGATACACAAGTGATCTGAATGGTCAATATATCCACGATGTTGCTTTACGTTGAACACGATACATTGCCCAAGCGTACCAGGGGCTATATCTAGTATAGAGATACCCCTGGTTTTAGCGAGGATGGGTTTACTCATGCCATGACATATCTCATTAAAATCTGTTGAGAATTGTCGATCACCGATACCTACCATGTTACTTTGGGTCCACAATGACGTTGATCTGCTAATGTTATAACATGCAAGCTTGACGTTGTGCATCAAAAAATAACCCACAAATCTCCCATCTAATATTTTTTTATCGCTCCGAAATATCGCCAAAAACATCGCGGATATTATCTGGGGCAGACAGTGCCAATGCTACACTGGCCTGGTTTGATAGCCGCGAAGAGCTGATCACTGTCTCTGTAATCCATTTTTGTATATCAAAGGGTGAATGAAATTTGAAGTGGCTATGAAAAGGTTGAATTAGCACGATCGAGCAATTTGTCCTTTTTGTATGTATTGTCCAATAACCCCACGTTTTCTTATCAATAGCCTGGTCTGTTAACATTGACATTTCCATATCTCGGAAAAAATGAAGGCATGTCATGTTTTCTGCCGTCCTGATTTAATTTTGAATAGGCTAAGTATGTGATTTCTCACCTTTGATGTCAACTGATAGGATACAATAATATATTTTATCGATATTGATCAAGTTTTATAATAATTGCCTATAATATATTCATCTTGCAGATTCTGACTTAGTACAAGTAATGCATGTAGCAGGATATTCAAGACCCAAACCTGGAATCCTATTTTTGTCAGTGGCACAGCAGTATAGTGTAAGTATTTGTCTTCTCTCATTAACAGGATTGTATGATGTTAGCCAGAGATATCCCAACGGACAGACATTTTCAAATTTGGACAGACAAGAATTTGAAAATTTAACATGGGAGAGATATGAAGAGAGGAAATTTAGTAGACTGTCCAATTCTAGCAAAATGTGATACTTGGACATGTAATTGGGCAGAACTTCCACCAGCATGATCAACCCTAGAGTGTGTCAGCCCGGATATAAAATCTACAAGCGTCTGGTCCATCAATCATAATTCAGCCATCGTCCATTAAAGAATATCAGCGTCCATAATCCAATGGCTCAGTTGCACATCATTGAGAGAACAGTTGATCAGCTAAGTACTGAGTTATTTCCCCTATCTGTTAAACCATGACTATTTTGAACTGGTGATAGCTGACATAATTTTATACATGTACTATATTTTCCCAGTATTCGAAGAATATGTCATTATGCTGGAATACTGGGAAAATATAGTACATGTATAAAATTATGCCAGTTATCAAGAGTTAAAAGTACTCTCAATTGTTAAAAGATAGCGAAAGTTAAATTATATAACCCAGCGGCTGCTCAACTGAAGTCACAGATCAGTGAACAGACGGGTTCTCCTTTGTTCTCTCAATAATGTGCAACCGAGTCATTCTGATTGTGATATTCACAATTAGAACAAAACGTTAATTTAGAACAGAGCTAGATATTTCATTCTCGGTCATGGGTGATATGTAGTTTGGTTGTACGTGATACTGTAATTTAGTTTATGCCTCAAACCCCAAAACTGAAAAAATATGACCGCCTTTATCATGTTTATTGAACATGCAAACTCATCTAGCAGACAACTCTGGTCTTGCCCAAGGAAAAAAAAGAGTACTTGTCGAATTAAGGGCTGACATGCTGTTAAAGAATGAGTATGCAAAGATATAGAGCATGATTCTTTCTTGCTATACAAAGTTTGGAGTTCAAAGTACTCATAATAAAACAAATACAGATTTTCAAATATCTGAGGAAATAATTGCTGGTCTCTTCGACTAATGAACTGCGAACCGCAGTCGAACTTTATGAACTTGTGTATTTTTGTATAAAGCATGGGGTTATATATATAGAGACCCCATATTTCGACACTTCACTGTAATACCACCATCCACACCCCCCAAAACTCTTGTTTTGAGGGCGTGTGGTGTCTCTGTAATCCATTTTTGAATATCAACAGGTGAATGAAATTTGAAGTGGATATGAATCCATTAAAAATGTTGAATAGTGTGATCGGCTATTCATCCTTTTTGTGCTTATTGTCCGATAACCTCATGTTTCCTTAGCAGCCTGGTCTGTAAACTGCTGACATTTCCATATCTCGGAAAAAAGGAAGCTGTGTCATGTCTATAATTATTTCTACTATCCTGATTTGATTTTTGAGCAAGTTAAGTAGGTGATTCCTCAGTTTTGATGTCCACTGATACGATACAATAATATATATTTTATCGCTGTTGATCAATTTTTATAATAATTGCCTTTTGATATTCATCTTGCAGATTCTGACTTACATGTAGTACAAGTAACAGAGGCAGAAGGATATTCAAAACCCAAACCTGGGATCTTACCTCTGTCAGTGGCACAGCTTTAAAGTGTAAGTATTTGTCTTTTCTCATTAACAGGATTTAGGCAGAGATATATCCCAATGGACAGACAATTTCAAATTTGGACAGACAAGAATTTGAAAATTTAACATGGGAGGGATATGAAGAAAGGAAATGTAGTAGACTGTCCAAATATAGCAAAATGAGATACTTTTACAGGTAGATGTTATATCCTGGCTGACACACTGTACGGTTTGTCATGCTGCTGGAAGTTCTGCCCAATTACAAGCGTCCGTCCGTCACTCATAATTCATCCGTCGTCCATTAAAGGCATAATTTTATACATGTACTATATTTTCCCAGTATTCGAAAAATATGTCATTATGCTTGAATACTGGGAAAGTATAGTACTTACCGTACATATGTATAAAATTATGCCAGTTATCAGGAGTTCAAATTACTCTCCAGGGTTAGGGAAAAGTGAAATTATATAAACCCAGTAGCTGCTCAACTGAAGTCACAGATCAGTGAACAGACGGGCTCTCCTTTGTTCACTCAATAATGTGCAACTGGGTCATTCTGTTTGCGATATTCACAAATTATGCCAGTTGTCACGAGTCAAAATTACTCTCCAGGGTCAAAAGATAGGGAAAAGTGAGATTATATAACCCAGTAACTGCTCAAGTGAAGTCACAGATCAGTGAAGAGAAGGGCTCTCCTTTTTTTCTCTCAA
>JAVTVY010055039.1:0-29160 GCA_036873755.1 Hanleya hanleyi | reverse complement strand
TGGCCTGTTAAACCTAGTTTGCATTTTGAAGTTCAACTGAGTTATTGCCTCAAATCTGGTTTGATCTTGTTTTGGACGTTATCGTAGAAAGCTCATTGTTGATTAGTGGCAGATTGAGGGTTGCCCTTGTCTGTTAAAGGAACCTGATATCATCTCACAAATACTACTTCTGAAGAGTTTTTTACCTTCTAGATACTGGATCTGTGGCACAATGTTGTCACCTGTTGTTTTCCAGGTCAAGTCACTCTGGACTGATGTTGACCTATTTTCAAAGGTCACAGTACACAAACTGTGAACCTCAGTAATTGGGTGATCTAGTAATAGTAATTGTCCCCTGCCAGAGGGGGACTTGGTGATACGGTACCGGCCATTATCATTATGTCATAATAATTTGACTAACAAAGATCCAAATATGATGCCTGGTGAAACCGGATAGGTCGAGTGCAATTCATAATTCGAAACGGTTGATCTTTTTGCGAAGATTCAAAAGTACACCACTGAAACATGAACGGATGTGCAAGATTGCTGAGAGAAAGTCATTTTCCATTTACATGTAATATAAATAATACCTCATGAATGTTGTACAGACGAACATTTATTTTCGTTCTTTTTTTTCAATGTACAAATGCTTTATTTACAGTATAGATAAATTAAAAATTTAATCTTGGAGAATATGAGGAATATATATTTACATAGTTATACTTCTTATTACGGTGAGACCTGATTAAACCGACCTTGCTAAAGGGACCAGAATGCAACTCGTTACAGACAGATTGTTGTTTGATTGAGTGATTAAGGATATTGGGACTCTCAACATATTATTTTATCTTTGACAGTGAGGAGCTATATCCCTCCCCGTCCTCTTAGATTTTAGTCTGCGCATTATAACAATTGGGTATACGGTGCTGTTATCATAGCACCAATGTCGACATTGGCACAAGATATTAACATCCATGTGAAGTTTTTATCCTGCGCAGGTTCCCCATAAAGATTTGGCATTTACATACCCCCACCTGCTAAACTGGGCATTGCTCCTATCCAACATCACACATGCATGTGGTCATAGAACAGAAGCCTATTGAAAATCAGTGAGATTGAAGCTAGGCTCACTGAACTTGCACCATACAAATATATGGTACATGACTGCTGCTAAAATTCGCGCTGACCCCATGTTTTCTTGTTGCCACCCTATCTCAAGAACGATTGTGTCTAGGAACCTCAAACTTGGCTCCCACTGGCATGTGGTTGCCGAACAGAAGCCTGTTGAAACTCATTATTGCCAATTGCTTGTTGCCACCAATTGCTTGCTCATTAACCAACAACCTATTTGAATACACTCCAGGCTGAGGGGTTCTTAGCATTTTCGCAGTTCACTTGAATCAATTTACCTCGAAAATAATCTTGTGAAAAAAAGGTTCATTGAGTTCTGTGGAAATAGGCCTGAAAATCATGTCCGGACATTTTAGACCTACATGTAATTCAAACTGCCTTAGGTGTCTGTGAACAGGTCTCGCCATTCTGTTGTATTGATAATGTAAGCATGTTTCACTTTGTGTTTTGTTTAATTTATGTTCTTTTATGTTGATGTGTTAAGGATACTGAGCCCTCCTGCAGACACATTTACACACCCTCTAGAATTTGTCTTTGTACAGCTAAAAGAATTCCCCATAGCTATGGTAATGTATATATTTGTTGAAAGCGCATTTCGTACGGATTCCAAATATATAAATGTGTTCTCTGTAAATTGTGAAGATATTCATATTTGAACAAAATAATTTTAAAAAATGAGCCCTCTTTTTTAAATGGCTATTTTCAAAAAAATATTCAACTTATCATAACTTTCATCATCATTGTAGAAGACAACTCCAACAGGAAATCCGTGTTGATCTAGTTCTCATTTTATTCACATTTAATTCAACTTCAAAGTTCAAAACTGTGAGCTGCTCTATTCTGTGAAAAAAATATTTCATTAAATGTCAATAGAATGAGAACTAAACCAAAATTGATAAAACTGAGACATGGATTTCCTGTTGGAGTCTTCTACAGGAAATGATGAAGTAAGTTACGATAAGTTGAATACTTTTTTGAAAATAGCATTTAAAAAATTTAAAGTAAATTTATTTAAAATCCAAATATCTTCAAAACAGACAGGTTCACAGTAAACAAACTATAATATATAGAATCCTCAAGAAATGTGCTTTCAGGAAATATATAGGTTATGATAGCTATGTGGCCTACATTCAGCTGTATAAAGACAGGTTCTAGAGGGTGTGTAAAAGTGTGTGCAGGAGGTCTCAGTATCCCTAATTGATTTTACTTCTCGGTTGACTGGGTTACATTCTGAACAGTGCTAAATATTTGCCATATATCTTGCCAATACGAGTCAAGCTGTATTTTTAGTGGACATTGATTTAGGCAGATTTCTTTTTGTGATTTATATTTAACATGTGCAAATATCCGCTGATTCAGTATTAATGTTTACTTTTTTTCTGGATTTATGTATTAATTGTTTCTGTAATTTTACAATCTGCACTGCATGGGTGCCATGATTGACAGTGTATGGTATTGTGCATGTGTTCAGTGAACCATTTGGAATTTGTGCAGCACTATATATAGTCATGTTGATCAGGCATATTCAGCTGAAATTTCCAAGCCAAGTATTAAAGGTGTTGCTTCCTAATTTAAACAGAAAAAAACTGTGATAAAAACTTTGATATGGGTGAAAAATAAAGTCGATAAATAATCTCGTGAGAAATGCATTTGTTCGTTTCTTCAAACAAGTTCGAAGATTTCCATTGTAAAAGCATTTATATATATTTTTACCCCTCAGCCTATTAGGCTGCGGGGTCTTGTCGTTGGCATGTACGTCCGGTCGTCCGGTCATACGGTCGTCCGGTCGTCAACAATTCTTGTGATCGATCTAGAAACCGAACCGTTCCTTCTAGAGACTTCAAATTTGGTATACAGAATTGTTGGGTGGTCAACCACAAGCCTGTTGAATCTGGACCCGATTGGTTGGAAACTTTGGCGGCCATCTTTAATTTATGCGAAACCATCACAGCTTTCTCGTTATCAAGCTTTCTTTAGAACGACTTACCCTAGGCACACCAAACTTGCCGTGCACATCCATATGCTCATGACCCAGAACCCTATTGAATCTGGACCCGATTGGGTGGAAACTTTGGTGGCCATCTTTAATTTATGCGAAACCATGAATCTTGTGTATCTCGGAAACCATTTTGCTGTTCAGTGTGAAACTTTGTAGAGATTATCGATACATCAAGAAACTTTGAAAGAATGACCAAACCAGTTTTCCTGATTAGGTGAAAGCCTTGGTGGCCATCTTTAATTTATGCAGAATCTTTAATGATGTATTTCTTTGATACCATTGAAGTGTTCTATACGAAACTTCTCGTTACCAAGCTTTCTTTAGAACGACTTACCCCAGGCACACCAAACTTGCCGTGCACATCCATATGCTCATTACCCAGAACCCTATTGAATCTAGACCCGATTGGGTGGAAACTTTGACGGCCATCTTTAATTTATGCGAAACCATGAATCTTGTGTATCTCGGAAACCATTTTGCTGTTCAGTGTGAAACTTTGTAGAGATTATCGATACATCAAGAAACTTTGAAGGAATGACCGAACCAGTTTTCCTGATTAGGTGAAAGCCTTGGCGGCCATCTTTAATTTATACAGAATCTTTAATGATGTATTTCTTTGATACCATTGAAGTGTTCTATACGAAACTTGGTATACAGCATCGATGTATCAAGAGACTTGACTTGCACTGAATAACCACATCAATTCTTCTGAGAGGCGGGAAGGATGGTCGGCCATTTTTAATTTATGCAAAATCATTAATGATCTCTATCTCTGATACCGTTTAAGTGCTCGATATAAAATTTGGTAAACATCATCGATGCAGCAAGAGACTTATGATGAATGACAGAACTGGTTTCTCGGATTGGGTGGAAATCTTGGTGGCCATCTTTAAGTTATGCAAAATCTTTAATGATATATATCTCGGATACCATTTCAGGGATTCATAGAAGTCCAAATTTTACGAACCGAAATGTGGAAAATTGAGGGTTTTTTCACTCAAATTGAGTTAAAATAAAATTTATCGGCATTTTTTCTCCCTCAAATTGAGTATATAAATTTTTTACAAACCAGGGTCATTTTTCCCCCCAATGTTGAGTTTTTAATTTTTTTACAAACCAGGGTAAATATTACCTTCTGTGAACCTTGTCTACTGTTACCAATTAATGTATTTTTAACCTTTTGTGTAATTAAAACCATTTTGTGTCGTTGATTGCGTTTACTCGTTTCCATCATTATGTTTTCAGGTATCCAGGATACATGAACAAATTGTGTTAGAACAAGTTGTATACGAGTAATATATAATACTTCAGGTATCAATCATGTAAAACTTTGTAATGCTGCCGGTACTGGTTTTCATTTATATATGCATGCACATGTAGTTCTCATATATATATGCAGTGAGGAGTGTCAACTATTTCCCTCTCTGAAAGCGGTTATATCTCAATAAATCAACAATACATAAAAGAACTTTTAATTCCTTTTTCCAACTTCCACACAGGACTGTCTGAATAATATACAAACACACATCCAATTTCAGTATACAAATATGGCCCAACTTGTTAGGTGGTAATTATAAAAAATATATATTGATACCATAAAAACCCCATTATCTATTAATTTAGATCCAAAATAAAATTTGAAGAAACCGTTATCCAAAATTTAACTTTGACAGAAAAATAATTTTAGTTATGGAAACATTTAACAAAAGCAGTGGATTAATAAATATAAAAATCCTGTGATGACATAAATGAAGTTCCAGTTATTGTGAAAATACAAATGAGGATGATATCATTTTGATAGAATATGGTTAACAAAAAAAAGAAGGAAAAAACAACAACAACGAAACACTTCAAAACGCTTACAAGCGACCAGCTCTCTCGCCGTAGGAGTTCACTCCCTTGTCATGTTCTCAAAACGCACACTGTACGTTGGTGTCAACTTTCGTTTCAATGCTTTCGTTGATCAAACCAAAGTGAAAATGATACAGTATTACTATTTTCTCAAGACAGACCGCACAGAATACACAAAGAAATACTTACGATTGGCATTCTACGAAAACAACGTGTGTTTATTAAGTATCGTGTGTATCTCCCTGCGTTGGAAGGAAGGAACGAAAACGAAACCAAAAAAAAAAAAAATGGCGACTCGTCGATTGTTCAGTGAAATCAGGTTCGTCAGTATTTGGGATTCTTCCCCGGAAATATACGTCGATGTAACTAGAATTACCTCGGATAAACTAGTCTCGGATGAATATATCCCGTTAACAGACTAAGTCATCCGAGGTAAAATTCAGAGCAGCTAACGCAGTTTGCATTTGACGTTGTTGTTGCTGCCGACAGATTGACATGTGCTTCCGCGACCATGGGATGATTTCCCGACAACCGGGTATTGAAATTTCGAATTTACGAAGCTTGAAAATTCAGTTTCCGAAGCTTGAAAATTCAGTTTCCAACACACAAATTGAGTATAAATATTTTGGTGAAAACTTTTGATTTTTTACTCAAAAAAATTGAGTTTTGAACTGAAAAATTGAGTTTTAAAACTCAATCTACGAACCGAAATTCGGTACGTAGAACTGACGTGTATGAATCCCTGCATTTAAGTGTTCTATATGAAACTTGGTTTACAGCATCGATGTATCAAGACACTCGCAATGAAGATCAGTTCCTCTGAATGACCGGAAGGATAGGCGGCCATCTTTACTTTATGCAAAATCATTCTGATACCGTTCAAGTGCTCGATGTAAAATTTGATATACATCATCAGTGCATCAAGAAACTTACGATGAATGACAGAACTGGTTTCTCTGATACCGTTTAAGTGCTCGATATAAAATTTGGTAAACATCATCGATGCAGCAAGAGACTTGTGATGATTGACAGAACTGGTTTCTCTGATTGGGTGGAAATCTTGGTGGCCATCTTTAATTTATGCAAAATCTTTAATGATATATATCTCGGATACCATTTAAGTGTTCTATATGAAACTTGGTATACAGCATCGATGTATCAAGACACTCGCAATGAAGATCAGTTCCTCTGAATGACCGGAAGGATAGGCGGCCATCTTTAATTTATGCAAAATCATTAATGATCTCTCTCTGATACCATTCAAGTGTTCGATGTAAAATTTGATATACATCATCAGTGCATCAAGAAACTTACGATGAATGACAGAACTGGTTTCTCTGATTGGGCGGACTTTCTACATGACTAAGGAGCCACTGTTCAGCGACTAATGTTGTCATACTTGGAGACTTCAACAATGACTTTGCTGTCGACTCGGCTGAAACAACCAAGATAAACGACTTCTTCCAAGAGCATGGGCTCTTTCCCTTAATCCACATCCCATGCAACCACAGATCTTACGACAACCACTGACCAGATTTTCACCAATTTCAAACTCACAGATATACAATTTGGTGTCCATGAAACATATTATTCATATCACAAGGCTGTTTGGATTGCCATCCACCCATCCTCATCCTCTGCTTGATCACAGATGGAAAGAGACAGACAATCAACAGGTACACAGGGATTCATACAGTTATTGCTATCAAAGACTTTTATTATTGTTTAGATTATTATTAGGGTTCAAAGCCAAAATGGCTTGAAGCCTTTTGTTTTTGTTCAGAATATTTCTGTTCTTCCGCCATATTTTTCGCACGCGCTATGTCAAAATATTTATTATAATCCTTCAATGCATCCAACATCCCACACTGAATTTATCATATTTTAATCTTTTTACAAGCCACTGCTAAAGCATCTTCTGCATTCAACCAAATCTTTCAGGCTTTTACATATGCATTTTTCATTCATTGTGTACCAATATACACTGACTAAAACTGTCTGGCTGAGGGGTTGTTGCACCTTTTAGGTGCTGCGCCTCATGTTATGTTAGAAATCCAATAAGAAAGAAAATGTGTGGAAGGTATTGCAGAGTGGTTAATTTGAGGATGGTTATATTATCACTGGATGTTTTACTGATTTGTTCATAAAATGTATACCTAATTTGTGGTTTATACAGGTTTCTCTTTTTCATTTGAGTGATGAGAATTTGAGCTTTTGGTTGATTTAGGATGCTTTTCATAAATCTATTTTGGGGAAAAAGTGCATTAACAGGTCTACCAGTAGGCCACAGCAAATACAATGTAGGAAAAATATAGGAATTTGGCACTAATTTTATGCAAGATTCTTCTGAGCCTTCACCAAAAAAAAACAATTGGAGCATATAAGTGAGAATAGCAGCTACAGCTGCAAACACTTATGGAGTTACCAATCCCGCTATACTATATCCTATTCTCTGAGAAATGCTAGATTAATCAAAGTTTTTTGACCGGTTAATCTGTATCTTTAAGAAAGCCAAAGCCCCAAAAAATTTTGAGAAAAGGCAGAAAAGTTGTCACTGGGTGCATGTCCACAAAAAAGAAAAAAGTTTTCTGATTTATATTCACATGTCTAAATGCCAGTTTATAAAGAGAGAAATTATATGTTATGATTCAACGGTATTTCATATTTTATTATTGAAAGTATTTGTGTGCAAAATATTGTTATAGCTATATATTCATTCTCGTATTGAACATATCAACATTTTCGTATCATGGGTATGTCCTAGTTTTCATATACTGGAGCAAGCTTTCTGTGGTTCAGGCCTTTCGTTAAATGTACAATTTTATACTGGTTATTGATGTAACAGTTAATAAACACTGCTGAGATCCAGTGATGATCGAATTGTCTGTTTTCATGCAACGTCTCCTTTACAGTCTCGTGGCATCAGATTGTATACCTCTTACTGTCAGATATACCCTCTGATTGCACTGGGGCTAAAAACCTTGTGCCCATGGTTCTCGGCCAATCGGCCTCACCCATCACTAAACGGAGCGGCGTGGGCTCCGGATGTAGCAGCTAAACAAGACGTACCACCGTGTGCTCATGTCAATTAGTTGAGGATTCTAACTTTTTCCATATTCCATATACTGGATATATTTTCCATCTCTCTCGAGAAGTACATTGTACATCCTTCTGGATTGACCAAAATCTGTTAAAATCTTGTCCAAGATTGGCTTGATGTTCCTTGATGTTCCATTTTACTTTGAGATGGTATCCACACCTATATAATACCCACATCCTAAAAATATCCTCATCTATATTTCCACATCTATTTAATATTCACAGCGGGTGGTTGGGTGGGTACAGGTTCCGTTGCTTCAATGCATTTTGCTGAGAAGTAACAGGAACTTGATTATATGATGTCTAGCACTGTAATATCACTTGTCTTTATTGCACCGTGTAAGTGTCCTGTCTGTGTCTTGTGTGCTGTCCTCAGTGTTTTATAGGGTGGATGGAGGGTGTCTGGTTCCATGCTGCATCAAAGATTTCTTCTTTGAAGTAGCAGGAATGCAACTTGACTGGGTGGTGCTTAGTTGGTTCTTCGCGATATAGCTGAAATATTGTTGAAAGCGACGTTAAATTCTATTCACTCACTGTAATATCCACATCCTAATTATATCCATATATATATATTCACATCTATATAATATCATCCATATATCCACACCTTAATAATATCCACATCTATATATCCACACCTATATATTGTCCACACCTATATAATATCCACATCTACATATCCACACCTTAATAATATTCTCATCTATATTTCGCATCTATTTAATATCCACGTCTATATATCCACATATTAATAACATCCCCTATATAATATCCACACCTATATAATACCCGCATCCTAATAATATCCACATCTATATATCCACACCTATTTAATATCCACATCTATATATCCACACCTATTTAATATTCACATCTATATACCCACACCTATATAATATCCACACATATATAATATCCACATCTATATATCCACAACTATACAATATTCACATCTAAGTATCCACACCTATATAATATCCACACATATATAATATCCACATCTATATATCCACAACTATACAATATTCACATCTATATATCCACACCTATATAATATTCACATTTATATAATGTATATAATATCCAAGGGATTTTTTCAAGGAATCTTTATAGGAGAGAGCAATGTTTGAAGGGGATCTTGACAGTAAATCTTTATTACGCCATCAATGACATTGGTGAACTGCACAAAGGATTGGCAGTTGAAGGTAACATCTCTGGATGACTTACCTTGACAAAAGGGATTCCGTGTCAAATAAATCACAAATAGCTTCTGGTGATGCGACCCTTTGGTAAACAGGTCGGCGACGTTTGAATTGTTCTTGCTTACATTTATCAGATCATCTATGACTATAAAGTTGGTCTTCTTGGGGTCGAAAGTGATTTGACCTGGCACGAAGCTTGCCTTTTACAAGTGTAGTCGTGTGGCACTGGGTTGGCTGCCACTGGCTGTAGCGTCAAACAATGTGGGTATAGCTAGTAGGCCCTTCCTCTAAGATTTTGTCACCCAGGATGTCTCTCCACACACTGTCAGTCCGCTGGTCGTGTTGACGATGAAGGTGCCTGAGCATATTATCGCATATTTTCTGGCATAATCTACACGTACGGTACTCTCTACATGGGCGCCCGCTCAGAGAGTTATCAAAATATCATTACTTTGTGAATGGTGAAGATTTTGATATAATCACTTGTAGAGGTTATAATTTATAATTTATGTAAGTTGGTTCCCTGATTGTTCAAACATCTCTGCCTCCAATAAAGATTACCTTCCAAGTATCCCTCCTTCCAACAGGCCCGTAGCCAGGGGTGGGTCGGGGGATGCCCTTTTCAAATGAGCAAAAAAAATAAAAATAAATATTTAATATATATTTTCAGCGCCTTATGTAGACTCAACAACTACATGCGTTGGAGCATGGGCCAGGACCGTGAAGCTTCTCTGTATGTATGCACATACATTGTGATATGGCAATTGACACAGAAGAAGCTGTTAATCTTTTCGCAGAGCTGTATCCCAGATGGCTTCTCTTACTGTAACAATAGTTTTACATGTTTACTGGTGTTAATAATCTGGCTCCAGTACCACAACAAGGACCGATATAGTTGTGAGAGCGGAAAACATTGTACGGTAGCTATGCAAATGTTCATAGTACGGTCAAATGTCGTAAAGTGCGATCGGCTTGCGCCACATGGCATCTTTTGTTTGTGCAAATGTATCCATTGGTTGTAGCCTGCTTGTGTGTAGCTGACAGGCACTTGCACTTCAGCTCAGTCGGTAGAGCACATGGTTCGTAAATTATTGGTAGGTTAGGTGTTCGAGTCTGGGTCGGGCTTCTCTCCGTTCTCTACATTCGATTGAAAAGCGAAAAAAATCAAACTGTATATCGATATGCTCGTTCACGAACGTTTAGCGCCCTTCCATCTAGGCATGCCGGACACGATGCATCTTCACAAGTCCAGGTAAATCGTAAATCCTCGCAGAGGGTTTACCTGGACTTTTTTGGTGATTCGAATGAGTTCTTGAGTCGATGCCTCTATTATACCATGGAGTTAAAAGATAGATTTATTTAACTCCATCATTATACATACAATCTCGTACATTTCATCCACCGTGCTTGTTTTGAATTAGCATGTCGGTATCCCCAGCCTGCGGTTTTTGCTTTTACTTCCGATGTCGATTTCCGCTTGACATCAAAGCAGTTCGACCCGCGATGAAATTGAAACCTGTCACATCTGATACCTCGCAGCGGATTGGCCTAATCAACCAGCTTAGCGCGTTCACTGATTGGGTTGATTCAGGAGAAACCCCTTCATCTATTTATATCCAGAACTCGTTTGAGTAACTAACCAAGCCAGTGTATCGATCCCAATATATCGATCGATACACTGGCTCGCGAGGATGGACACGATGAGGATATCGGTCCTGTAAATATGTTTTACGGATCGGGCCGTAAATGTCAGCTGATCGTAATTGGAAGGTGCCTTTCACCGTCATTTGCAGTGTACGTTAAACGTACGGTACATGTTGGCAGCCTCAGCTGCTGGGTATTTTACCGTAGAATAAACGGTCAATTTGTTAGAGTGTAGCTGTATATACCACAAAGTCTCACAACCGTCCAAACTTCAGAATGGATAATGTTTAAAACTAAAATGGATCAAGTGTTCAATCAAAGACGGCTAACACGTAATATTATTCGGTTCATTTGTTGATTAATAGATTTTTTGATGAAGACGTGATGTTAATTATGATCAAGTGAAGTGGACAATTTCAACCATAAACACTGTTTGTCATTTTATACCATCCCCACATGTCAGTCGTATCAAAGTAAGCAATTTTAACAATATATTCTGAACAAATGGTATAAAGTGCCCTTTTGTCCGACGAGCGAACCCCCTCCCCCCCCCCACTTCCAAAATTCCTGGCTACGGGTCTGTCCAATGAAGATTCTCTTCAAGTATCCCTCCTGCACTAAAGATTCCCTTCAAGGATCCCTCCCTCCTATAAATATGTGGCTATTTAAAGACGTGGATGTTATATAGGTGTGAATATTATATAGATGTGGATATTATTCAAATGTAGATATATATAGATGTGGGCTTGCAACAGTGTAGTATATAAACGGCAAATTCATTAGCATATTTGAGACTGAAAGTGAGGCTGATGACATCACGAATGATTTACCTCAAAGGTCGGTGGCCTGAAAAACAGGAAATCACTGAAGTGTTCTTGTCCAGTCTATATCTCTGGACGTTTTCTATCCACAATTGCAGTTTTTTGTGAGTGGATACACCAGGTGAAGACGATGTGTCGAGTACCGAAATTCAGGTCAAGGTCAAAGGTCACTGTTGCCTTAATTAAAAATCATTAAAAAATTCCAAATTTTTGTGAGTGGATTCAATAGGGGGAAATGAAGTGTCGCATGCCAAAATTAGGTCAAGGTCAAAGGTCACTGTCACCCCAAAATTAGCAAATTATTAAAAATAACTTTTTGTGTGTGAGTAGATACATTAACGGGACACAATATGTCACATACCAAAATGTAGGGCAACGGTCAAGGTCACTGTGACCCCAAAATCATGAAATTGTTAAAAATCATGATTTTCTGTGTCCATTGACATATCAAGAGGAGACATGTACCAACATTTAGGTCAAGGTCAATAGTCAAGGTCACTGTGACCCCAGAATCAAGAATTTTTTAAAAATTACTTTTTGTGTCAGTAGATACATAAGGGGACATGATGTGTCACGTACCAAAATGTAGGTCAAGGCCGAAGGTCAAGGTCACTGTGACCGAAATTGTTAAAAATCATTATATTTTGTGTCCATTGATACACTGAGGAAAGACGATGTGTCATGTACCAAAATTTAGGTCAAGGTCACTGTGACCCCAAAATCAAGAAATCATTAAAAGTTAAATTTTCATATGCCTGTCGAAGAGGAAGTCATACAACGCGATATTGTGTTCTGTCCAGTCATCCATTAACATTTGTTGTCCATGCGATATCTCTAGTTTCAAGGTATGGATTGGTACCAATTGGGTATACCTTACTCACATGGCAGAGCCACATTCATTTTGAGATCAATTTGTCAAAGGTCAAGGTCACAGTCCCCCAAAACTGAATCAAGTTTAGCTAATTATATGCGTTATGTTGGAATATTCAGAGTTGTTCCCCCTACATGTATATGACACTTGTCCTGTGGATTTGTCTACCATGTTTGAAACATGTGAGAGCAACATTCAGTTAAACTGTTGTGAAATAAAAACCATACATTTACTAATTTAACGAGGAGAGGGGTCCTTTATAAACATTATACCTGTTTATTAACTCAAGAACAAAGGTTTACTTCATCACTTTCTTCACATTTTTCTTCCTTCATGAACAATTTTCTCGCCTGAAAGGAATCCATTTAAAGGGAAACTACTATTTTCTTGTGTTTGACTATTGTCGATTTCAGTGTGGGATATGTGAGCTCTCGGCTCTTGTTTCAAGGTCACCTAGTTACCAAGAGTTAAGCTTATTGTCCTCCGCCACGAAGTGGTGGGAGGACTTGGAAATGCTAGCCGTCCGTCCTTCCGTCCGTCCCTCCTTCCGTCCGTCCCTCCGTCCGTCCTTCCGTCTGTCCGTCCGTCCCACATCTTGTGAACGCGATATCTTGAGAACAATTCGACCAATCGACTTCAAACTTGAGAAGGTGCTTCACATCACTTAGACGGCCATTGATATTGATTTTCACTGAGGTACGTAATCCAAGATGGCCGCCATCGGCCATATTGGATTCTGTCCGTCCCACATCTTGTGAACGCGATATCTCAAGAACAATTCGACCAATCGACTTCAAACTTGAGAAGGTGCTTCACATCAGTTAGACGGCCATTGGTATTGATTTTCACTGAAGTACGTAATCCAAGATGGCCGCCATCGACCATATTGGATTCTGTTCGTCCCACATCTTGTGAACGCGATATCTCAAGAACAATTCCACCAATCAACTTCAAGCTTGGGAAGGTTCTTCACATCAGTCAGACGGCCATTGGTATTGATTTTCACTGAGGTACGTAATCCAAGATGGCTGCCATTGACCATATTGGATTCCATCCGTCCCAGATCTTGTGAACGCGATATCTCGAGAACAATTCAACCAATCGACTTCAAACTTGGGAAAGTTTTTCACATCAGTTAGACGGCCATTGGTATTGGTTTTCACTGAGGTACATAATCCAAGATGGCTGCCATTGACCATATTGGATTCTGTCCATCCCACATCTTGTGAACTCGATATCTTGAGAACAGTTCGACCAATCGACTTCAAACTTGAGAATGTGCTTCACATCAATTAGACGGCCATTGGTATTGATTTTCACTGAGGTACATAATCCAAGATGGCTGCCATTGACGATATTGGATTCCATCCGTCTCGGATCTTGTGAACGTGATATCTCAACAACAATTTGACCAATCAACTTCAAACTCGAGACGGTGCTTCAGTTACACAGCGATTGGTATTGATTTTCATTGAGGTAGTATGTAATCCAAGGTGGCTGCCATTGACCATCTTGGATTTCACTCACCCGTATTGTACCCATCTGTGTTGTGAACGCAATATCTTGATCTATTCCACTCATCGATTTATAAACCTCACCATATCCACAAATCCATATACAACTACAGACTTGCATTCCAGTGTTACACTACCCATTACTGCTTTCCAAACCTCAAATTGTCTCAACAATTCCAGATGAACATCTCTTTCCACATACACATATCAACTTTCCAAGTTATTTTTAAGGAGATATTGGAAGCGTATATGCTGTATGCTCTCAAACAGGCTACTTGGCGGAGGACCTGCTAGCTACTCAGCTTGTTTTAGTTTATCATTCAATGTAAGATGTGATATGTTTACATACCCAGAAGCACAAAATCGTAGATCTTTCCCTGGATTGCTAGCTACCAATTGGGATCAAGGCCATTAAGCAACCTTGAAATTCGGACCGATGTAATTCCAGATATACGGGCGTATATTGAAGCCCCTTGGGCTCTTGTTTCTTGTGGATTTTACTATGGGGTGTAGCACCTTGTTGAATTTCGCTTAAAAGTTCAGGCAGATTTGGTGTGGACATGTTGGGTCCATTCCGGCGCAGTGGACACCTGGCACCTTGGGGAACCCACTCATGGACATTTGGGGTATGGGGTGTGGCACCTTGTTTTTTTCTGTCGAGAGCTGTAGAACACGATGGGAGGGGTCTCGTGGCCATGGGTTGAAAGTTATCGTGCGCATGCGTAGTGAATAGGCAGGCCTGAGGCGGATGTTTTCAGGTCGCAGTGGACCAATATTGGTCCAATTGGGTAGTTTTTGGTGTCATAGTGAAGCATTCGTGGGGGACTATCCGATTGGATGGGTGTGGAGTGGAAGTAAGAACATGGCGCGCATGCGCAAGTAGGGAATTGTGAGAATTGTGAGAAAAGGAAACTGGAATTGCGGGAAAAGGACATTGGAGTGGACGTCGTTTTAGGGTCGCGGTGGGCCCGTAGTAGGCGTACTGGGTCGGGAAGGGTATCCATGTGAAGAGCACCACCAGGCCGATCAAGACATGGATGGGTACATGTAAAACGTTCCCTGGAAAAGATCCTGAAAACCGACTTTACACCTGGTGAGTCAGAAACGGGAATGTCGTTGTTGAGATAGTGTAGTCTCTCAGTTACAGGGAAGTAAAAATCAAGCGAAGTAATCCAGTTGCCCCTTAGTAGTAGAGAAAACAGAAACCCAGTATATTTGCCCTGTGACCTTTGTGGAGAGTTTTACAGTAATGCCTTAACGCCCTATCTGAACTCCTTGATGCCCTATCTTAACGCCTTATCGCCATATCTTAACGCTTTATCCTAATGCCTTAACGCCCAAGCATACCACTATTTTATCTTTTGCGCGAGATTGTACCATGCTATTATATAATACTAACGCATCGACAAGGTGTATGTATCAATCCATTCACACCAGGGAATAAAACATGGTGGTCCCCGATGATGTCATCGCTCTACACTGGGACATTGTACGGGATGTTTAGCTGGGAAAACCACTGGCGTTGTAGGTCATCGCTCTATATTTCAAGCGTGTAGTCCGTCATTCATAATTCAGCCGTCGTCCAGTAAAGAATATCCGCGTCCACAATCCAAGGACCTATTCCCTATTCCATATAACAGTATTAGCACCAAATTCAAAAAGATAATCATAGTAGGCCTATACATAAACCTAGGCTAGTTTCCTGCAAGAGAGAAGTGGTCAACAGTTTTCAATGATGACATCATGATGTTCCAAAGATGTCAAATCCGTAACGCTGATCAGTATTCTTAATCCAAAATATTCGTTGTAAAGTCGTCATCTAGAGAATGATGTATCTCAGTCACGCTTTGATTGTGACTGTTCATATGTGCACCATGAGGATCTTGAAGTACATGGGTTCGCACGGCATCTAGCCCCTTGTTAAGTGGAATTAGATACAAGTTTTGAAACAACGCCATAGATCTTGCACGCTACGATCGTATTTTGCTATCAGCATGCGATATGTATCGTCCAATTTGAGAAACTTTGAGTGGAGGCGCTTGGTGCTATAACCCTGTTTTATAAGTTTCTGCAACAATGTTTTGTGACGTTGATTAAAATCGTCACATTTAAAACAGGATCTAGCAAATGCTGCTAGGCGAGGTATGTATACGCCATATGCAGGTCGCACTGGAATATTACTGTCCTGAAAGGGATAGTTTACGATGTCGAAATTGTAATCACCTCTTTTGTCATAAAGTTGACGAGAGAGAAGGCCCGCTTCATTTTTATAGAGATATAGGTCTAAATATGATATGCCTGTAGGGCTATCTGTAGTTTCCTTCAAATCCAGTGAAGGTGGATATATATCCTTCACTGCGTCATTTATATAGCGATTATCCATAGCGAGAAGATCATCTATATAGCGTTTGACCCTATGTCAGGGTAAATTTTTTCCAGAATTTTCTGGGAAAAAACCTGTTCTATTTATAGATGACTCGGGAGAAGTAGAGAAAGGAGAGTTTCGAAGGTGCAAAAGAGCTTTTGTGGGAGATAAGGGTCTTGTTTCATCCGGCTACCTGGTAGAGTTACCTGTGTGTGCGTGTGTGGAGGAAGAGGAGAACGTGGAGGAGAAATGGGGTTAACCCCCTAACGTCTTCTATAGCTAATCCCGTATGGCTTAATGCCATGATGCAGACAGATGACAGAAAGACAGATCAACACGTTCACAAGTTTTGATATAGTTTATTCTCCCAAATGTTACATCATACCCAAGCTAGGGGAGCCGCGTTGGGTATGTTCACAATTCAAGTATGCTCTTGTCCAATCAGAAGCCGCCATTTTAGAAAGTTCAATCTTTGGCCATGTTCGCTCTGATCCATTTGTCCTCAGCGTCTTCGGGCAATCCAGGATACTGGGGCTCCGAGCTCTTACTTCTCCCATTGATAGGCAGGGAAGGGAGATGGAAGAGCTCCTCAACACTGGGATCAATCTCCATCAGCTCTTCAATTCGGGGCGGCGAATCGACCTCCATGGGTTCTTCCATTCGAGGATGCATTTCCATGGGAAATGAAATAGCCGGTCTCGAGAGTGGCGAGCGTGATCCGTGGGTGACACTTTGGTGACGTCTCGATTGACTGGAATGCTTAAAGACTATATCACACTCTGCACATGTATGCGTGGGTACTTGATGACGTGCACGTGTGTGACGACGTAAGCTGTCCAGGCGATGGAAGGGCTTCGAGCAAGTCATACACGTGAACATCATGGTAGATTGTTTGCTGAATGGAACGTAGACTTTACACGTCTTTAGGATACACTTGCTTTTATGGACAGTAACGCTCGCCAACGCCCAGCTTAACACTTCAAACGCCCTGGTGAAATAGCTCAGAAGCTCTGATTTTCTAGATATTCCATGAAATTGGCACTAATTCCTCGAGATGCAGTGACGCCTGTCAACACCCGTCGTTACGCCGTAATGCCCATCTCAATGCTTTAACGCCCTATCTTTACCCCTTAACGCCCATCCCAACGCTAGCCCACGAGAGCTTCAAACTGATACCCCACACAACCCATTCGGACCACTATTGACCCACCTCGACCCCAAAACGTCGATTCCAGTGCCCTTTTCCCACAATTCCCTGCCTGGGCATCCGCGCTATAGCCTTACTTCCACTCCACCCAGACCTGCCTGAACTTTTCAGCTAAATTCAACCCATGGCCACGAGACCCCTCCCATTGTGTTCTGCAGCTCAAGGCAGAAAAAACAAGGTGCCACACCCCATAGTAAAATCCACAAAAAAAAAAAAAAAAAATGACCACCCCAATAGTCCCACTCCAAACATGCATTCCCCGGAGATTAACATTGGAAGTCACTGGGGTCTTATGTAGGGGCAGATACCTCTTGCTGAGCCGTCACCTGACCGGAAGTGACCTTTGACCCAGATGTGACGTCATCGGATGTGACGCCATCAGCCACGTCATGCCACCAAATCAGGGGCAGATAACTCTGGGCGCACGAAGATTCCCAGAGATGACCGGTCACTTAACCCGGCAATCTTCGGCAGTGTCCGGTCATCTCCGGGAATCTTCGTGCGCCCAGAGTTATCTGCCCCTGATTTGGTGGCATGACGTGGCTGATGTCATCCGAGACGTCATCAGCGTCACTTTCCAAAAATGGTATTGAATTTGCCGTTTACATACTACTAACGTGCGTCCGCACCTACAGCAATGTTAAGCCATGTTGACGAGTCTAATGTCAACTGCGCATGGCTTTTGGTTAGGGCTGCTTTTATTGAGTG
Organism: Hanleya hanleyi; assembly: GCA_036873755.1. Taxonomy (NCBI): domain Eukaryota; kingdom Metazoa; phylum Mollusca; class Polyplacophora; order Lepidopleurida; family Hanleyidae; genus Hanleya; species Hanleya hanleyi. The sequence continues at coordinate 10,769 of JAVTVY010055039.1, read as the reverse complement.
CATGGATTACCGGGTGTTAGTGCCATGTAGCCAGTCATATACCCTGGGCTATGGAGTCCACTTCGTAAACAGTTGGGTCATGGTTGATGAGAGAGGCTAAGGTTTAACTTCCCTTCTTCATCAGCATCTTCATAAAGATCTAAAGTGCATGATGCATGTCAAGAGATTCTGGACATGATGACTCGTCACGGCTTTAAAATTTGACTCCGAAAAACGCAGATTTACGCTCTGTCGATTAGAGCTGTGTGATTCTGTGTCAAATAAATCACAGATAGATCCGGGTGATGCGACTCTTTGGTAAACAGGTCGGCGATGGTTGAATTGTCCTTGGCTGTACCCATCAGATCGCCTACAACTACAAAGTTGATCTGCGTGGGGTCGAAATTAATGCGTTTCATCATGAGGACCTGGAAGGAAGCTCATCCTCTTTAACCGTAGTCGCATGGGCTGGCTGCCACTGGCTGTAGCTTCAAACAATACGGGTATACAGCTAATGGGCCCTTCCTCTAAGAATTTCGTCACCCAGGATGTCTCTCCACACCCTGTCAGGCCACTGATTGTGTTGACAATGAAGGTGCCTGAGCAGATTATCGCGATGAGATAATATTTTCTAACATAATGTACACGTACCGGTACTCGACATGGCGCCCGCTCAGATAGTGGATATAGACTGACTCTAATGTATCACATACTATGTTATATGATCACTCCTCGTCCACATCCTCCCCACTTCTCCTCCCCTTCCCTCTTCACTTCTCCTCCCCACTCCTCCTCTCTCTCGCATTCACTAACTTACTCTCGCATCATTAGCGCGTGCCTGGGGTCCATGAATGTCGTTTGGTGAAATCCCGAAGTCTCTCATCCCTCTCTTTCTCGGTAAAGTATTCCACTCCCTTATAAAAAAAAACCACGGTGAAAAGTATGGTAAAAAAACCACGGTTTTTTGGGACAGGTAATTACCATACAAATTACCGTGGTAATTACCATACAAAACCGTGGTAATTACCATACAAAACCGTGGTAATTACCATACAAATTACTGTGGTAATTACCATACAAAACCGTGGTAATTACCATACAAATTACCGTGGTAATTACCATACAAATTACTGTGGTAATTACCATACAAAACCGTGGTAATTACCATACAAATTACCGTGGTAATTACCATACAAAACCGTGGTAATTACCTGTCCCAAAAAACCGTGGGTTTTTTTACCATACTTTTACCATAGTTTTTAACCGTGTTATTCATCCAATCCTGGGATTCACCGTGGTATTTACCTTACTATTAACCTACAAATTACCATGGTATCTACAAACCATTCACCATAAATTACCAAATTATCATATTCTGCCTCATGCAATTAGCATACAATTTTTTTACCATACTTTTATCATGGCTTTTTAACCGTGGTAATCATCCAATCTTGGGATTCATTGTGATATTTTACCTTACAATTAGTCAACAAATTACCATGGTATCTAAAACACACTCCCCATAAATTAACAAATTATCATATTTTTTCGCCATGCAATTTTCTACAGACAATTGTTCAAAATCGAATATAATGGTCTCTAAAAGAACTGTATCAGAATGAGTATTGTTAATGGTAAACTTTTAAGAAAATGATGGCTGTGTGGAGATAAAGTGAGGTTCCACAAACAATGAAACTGTGATTCTGCAACAGCAACTCTCGAATTCACTGCAAATGCAACTCATCGGATAAGAAAGTGCAGACTTATTTCCCAGGAACGAATAAAAGAAAAAATGGTTGGGTGAAGTTTCAACTGATTTAATGAAGCAAGACAAAATATTTATACAGTAAACATAATATATGTGAGTCGGTCTTTCCTTGTGTGTCTGTTTCCTATACTAAAGTAACAATCAATGTTATCCCCTCATTTCTTCAGCTGTCTTCATTTCAAATTCTTTGCAGCGTTGTTAAGTTTCTCTCGCATGAAGAACTTTATCTCCGACAATGTCTTCTGGTGGAATTGTTGCTGCACTGAATCTGAAAAAGAAAGAAATATATACTATAGATAAACTGCAGATATTATACCCCAAGCTGTAAACTGACCAACATAGAATTACATCTTTTAAAGGGAGGTAACTCAATTCTATGATGCGTGTCAAGTAACATAATACAGCGTATAAATAAAGTGGTACCACTGACTGAATAATCAACACAAGAGAATGTTCCTTATCATTTTAAGATGGCCACATCAACCAGGTCTACATCTTTCAAAGGGAGGTAACTCAAGTCTATGATATTTGTCAAGTAAAATAATACAGCTTATTATTAAAGTGGTAACATTGACTGAATAGTCAACAATAGAGATGGTTCAATATAATTGATGGGGACATAACCAGGTCTACAAAGATGGGAGCAGAGTAATAAACGCATAATGATTCTGAGGAAAAATTGTGCGACGGGGTGCGATGGTGTAACTCTTTCCAGGTTGCCATGAGTTCAAGTGTAGTTATAATGGACCCTATGCATATTACCAGTCTATGGAAATGGCCCCTACAAGGAACTGACCTCAACTGAGAGAAGCTGATGTGCATATAGGCTTTATTCAGGTTGATTTTTTTATTGCCACCAATTAATTTTCACAAAAAAGTGTCTGTTATACTTACTTGCAATCTCCCGGACATGACTGGGATCCATGCCTGGCTTTGCTTGGAGGCCCCCGGTTCGCTTCCCCCCGCCAACAGAATGCATGGATAGGAACTCGTCATGATACAGAGCTTGAAGGAGGGTGTTCATCATCTTCCTCGAGTCTTAAATTCCAGAAGATATGGAAAACTGAAATGGCAAAATTTGATGCAATGGATTAGTCCCATCAATGCCTTTTATTTCAATTCAATTCTATGAAAATAATCTGTATGTATTTGATATGCACAGGGAAAACAATATCATATGTGATTCAATTTGCAAGTAACAAATAGCCGAGAATGGTCATGCTTATCAGTGTTGTGTGAAAAGAGAAGTGAAAATACAAAAAAAAAACTGAAAAGACAAGATATGATGTAATACGACATTACGTTAGTCCCATGAATGAGACTTTTTAGGAAAATAAGTTGCAGATTTTATGTTGTATGCATAAGAAAACATTATCGCATCTCATTCAATGTTTAAGTAACAAATAGCAGACAATATTCATGCTTATGAAGCTTACATTCCCAAAATGTGAAAACAGCTTACCAAAGATTCTTCACCTGCCCCCGATGTGTCTTCCGTGGTCACCCATTCCATTCCATCTCTAGAAACATCGACAACGACTGGGCTGGTGTCAGATGTTGTCGGGGAGGATGGTCTCACTGTGACACAGTGGTCGTCTTGGTGGTGGATCGTTGACTCACTGGGGCTTACAGTAGCGAGATGCTGGGTTGGCAGACTGGTTCGTTGTTGGGGCTGAAGTAAATCGGATAACTTTTCCACCAAGGATGGAAGACCTGAAAAGAGAAATATTCATGGTTTTATAATTTATATGCCATATGGGTACATTCCAAACTTAAAATCAATTAAGAGTTCAAACCAAGGCATAATGAGGTAAATATGCTGGATTCTATACCCCGGTTGCTATGGTTCACATAATTTATAGAGCCCGCCTGTTTACTAACTACGATACGAGTGAGTTCAAATCAACGTCGCACCAGTTATATTTCAGCAACACGGCGACGACAACCCCTTTCACAATATTGATAATTTCTTAACTTTGCTAAATATAACGAGCTTACTATTTATGAAATTTGTTACTATAGAGAGCTTGCTATTCCCCAATTTAGTCGGGTCTTACGACAAGCATACTGGGACTGAGGCCCTATTCCTTTTAACGACACCCAGCAGCCCCACGGGGCTAACTACGATACAAATTTTACTTAAGGAGAATTACTTGGTAAGACTTTCGATTAATTCCTCCAAATTCAACTAACCGGCAAGGGAAGAAACTGTAGTCACTAAGGATTCATTCGTTGCCCTGAGGGCCTTTTTACCTGCGGCACGCAGGTCTACGGGAGGCTCGCGTTGTTGTTGTTCTTCTTCTTCTTGTTCTTGTGACTTTTTGAAATGCGCATGCGCTAAGAGAGTGTGATCTCTGCCACACTTTTCTTTTCAACCTCCGATCTCACATGAAACCACTGTCTTCAAGCGCGTTTGAATTCATTTGCAACTATATTCGGTGGAATGAATTATTGCTTCGTTGATTTCCGTTCAGACTTCAATTCTCAGTCGCTTTAAAGCTGTCGGTCGTCACATCAGTCACTGTCTTCAGATATTACCATTTTCATTGAACAGTATGCAGATGTATACACAATTTAAGATCCTTGGATTTCTTATATACCAAAGAAGATGAGCCGCAACCTTGTCGGTGGTTCAGCTAATTTGCATACAGTCCCAGGCGACTGTCTTAGAAAGTAGAAAAATAAGTTCACTACTTCTAGTAATCATTTTATCTACCCAATCTAGATAAAACACAAATTGGCGAAGAAGCATAACAAGTAACGCATTATCATTATGATTAACATTGAATAATACTTGGTATCAAATTATAGATCATGCATCATAAAAACAAACGCAACAATTACGTTTCAGAAGTAAGCGGAACAACTCAGCAACTTTCACCGAATAAAGATGTTTAACTTTACCCCCAAGCAATTCGCATATATGGAAATATGTTTTGAAAGGAAGAATAACTTAACCCTCTGTGGGAATCGAAACAATGACCCTCCAATCCCTGGACTTGCACTTAATGGTAGCTATACCGATTCATTGATAATACTCAAAACTGACTTTATGCGCAAACGGTTTTATAATACATAAATGACTATGTACTATTTAATGAGTCCGACAACCCTATGCGCGAACAGTACATCATAGTTATATTGTGTACTTTCGGTTACAAGCATGAAATTTGGCACATAGCTATTTCGAATGATCCTCTTTCGGAACCAGTCCCTCTATCCTCATTCTCGCAAGCCAGGGCCTTGCTTCGCTGGTATTGATGTTCTCGTCCTCTTCCGCACTCATAATCCCTTTAGAATTGCATTAATCACTTCCGTAAAATCAATACTTATGTGTATCAGCAGACAACGGGCAGAAACATGTTGCATTTGACATCATTCTCTCAAGTCAGAGCCCATTTCTGCTAGAACTTACTGGTTCTACACTTCACAATTTACGTTACTTTGTCAATCAGTTTTACGAATGAAATTACGTCATATATTAGCAGATACTGACCATAAAAGCGATCTATTTGACCTCGTTGTCAATGTCTTAGCTATACCGACTCATTGATAATACTCAAAACTGACTTTATGCGCAAACGGTTTTATAATACATAAATGACTATGTAGTACTTAATGAGACCGACAACCCTATGCGCGAACAGTACATCATAGTTATATTGTGTACTTTCGGTTACAAGCATGAAATTTGGCACATAGCTATTTCGAATGATCCTCTTTCGGAACACAGTCCCTCTATCCTCATTCTCGCAAGCCAGGGCCTTGCTTCGCTGGTATTGATGTTCTCGTCCTCTTCCGCACCCATAATCCCTTTAGAATTGCATTAATCACTTCCGTAAAATCAATACTTATGTGTATCAGCAGACAACGGGCAGAAACATGTTGCATTTGACATCATTCTCTCAAGTCAGAGCCCATTTCTGCTAGAACTTACTGGTTCTACACTTCACAATTTACGTTACTTTGTCAATCAGTTTTACGAATGAAATTACGTCATATATTAGCAGATACTGACCATAAAAGCGATCTATTTGATCTCGTTGTCAAAAGCTAGGACCTTGATTTCCTTGAGAGTTTTTTAAATTTATTTTGATACCTTTCATATTGACTTGGAAGTCATTTTCGCGAACGCAATAATTTGATGTACCAAAAGATAATAACGAGAATTCGACATGATTCTCTTATACACGCAGACCTTGTTTAGTGAACTAACCCTGAAATTTCGCACTTAAATCACCTCCCGAATGACTTAATGACAAACATATTCGCGAATTGATTATAGGGCGATATCCATAGATACTGACAAGAAATGTTTCTTATTTGCAGAATTTGACTTAAAAAAAAAAATTAATAAAATTATCAACCTTCGAAAAGGCTTGACCAAACATGTCGGATGAGGTGATATCTCCTAAGGATGAAATAGGTAATCATTTGTATAGAAGGAGCAAATCATGCATTGATATTGGCTTGCTGCATGGAAAAGAGTGTCAAGGTACCGTATTTAGTTTGCAGATGATAACGCACATAAATGCAGAAACTTAATTTATTATTCTAATCGAATATCAAGACTGTCACAGGCCTCAATTTGAATCGTGAAAAATGTCATTATGCCTCTTGAACAGTTCGATAAAGCCTTCAACCCCATTCCATAGTTTCACAGATCAAAGTGATAGACCTGATAATAAATTCATTGAAAATTAACTTTGACGGAAATATAAATTTTCCATTTTGCTCGGCAAAGTAAGCGAGAAGGGAGACTGAAGAGCGTAGATGTTCGCGCTATGACTAAATCCTTGAAATTTGTTTGGATTTCCAAATATTTGAAAGCCTTTTTGATTTGCAAAAATCAACGGCTGAACGGAATGTTTTGAAACTTGGAATTCACGATACTTGTACCAAGACATTGCCAAAGCGATTATTGTGACTTCGTCTGTCAATTCAGTATAGACGGCACGGACCAGTCAACATCGTCGGATTTTGAACGAGGAAAGCGAATATATATATATTGTGTCAAATCTATTAGTCAATTCCTGCAATTGTGGGTTAGAAGTTGAAAATTACTTCCCTTGGCATGAAAACACTTGCAGATGGCGCTTTTTTTCTACAATTACCACTACCTCCGCTGATATGTCTTTCACTGTATTATTGCCACTGCCGCAGGTTTTGACTACAATGTAGTCATTTCTCACTTGTTTGTTTCCTGAAGGTCTGCGACTGCCCGCTGTAGATCAGCTACTTCTTTCCGCAATTCTGCTACCTCTGACTGTGATTGCGATGTCACCTGTTCGTGAAAAGGACAATTTGTATATACAATTTACAATAATACAAAATACATATTTTGATTCAAATTACTGTTTCAGTACTGTACATGTAGAAATTAACGTTTCACAATATTACAATTATTAACATGTACAGTATGTCACTGAAGGTTTTGGAAATGGTTCTATTATTCATGTAGTCAAGTACCTGGCCTGTTATCTAATAAAAAAACCCAAATATTTGTGACATCAATTCTCTCTGTTCATGTCTTTTTACCAATGTTATGCATGCTGGTTTTCTCCTTATAAAATGGTGCAACCACTATATCATTATTTTCAAAACTTGATAATTATTATTCTTCAAGTTTCAGTCAAACAATTAGTCAAACAATCAAGAGATACAAAATGTTTTTACTAACATATAATTTTCATTTTTTTGAAGTTGTCGATATCATAGAACCATATTATAATCTCTATGTTTGCACATTTTTGGTGTTTAAGATACATGTTTCGCAATCAAGTTTCATTTATAAACACAACCTTTGCCAATGCTGGCTTTGTGCACAATAAAAAAATGTTGACTCAGCAAGTTTTTGTATCATAAAACAATTACATAGACAGACAAAATAAATACTCACTGCTAAATCTCAAAACTCGGGCTGCAACTTTCTGGACTTTGCCATTCTTCATTGGACAGTTGACTTGACAATGACACACAGTGTCAATGCCCCAGCCCCAGGTATCGTTGTTCATATCATTGTTGTTGTTGTTGCGGCATTTCCATAATCCGCCACCCCGGTCCGCTCGACGAGTAACACCATGAACACAACATCATATTCATTGTTGAGCTACTCAGTTTAGTCGATCAAACGATCAACTTTGCTTGACCACACAGTAGGCCAGCTGGATTACAGTGAAGAGTCAAAACAACGCGAATTTTCTCACACAAACCATGAAACAACCCACAACTCCTCGACATTTTAGCCTCGTTTCCGTCACGATGAGCGCGCCATCTATCGGCCAAATAAGAAAGACAACTCTTCTTTCAACCTCGCCACCAGGGGTCGCCCTCCCGATAAAACACCAACATTGATGTTGGCAATTCTACACATCTTGTAACAGATATTTTCTGGCCATGCTAAGAGTTATCCCTCCCCCCCTTTCCGATCCATGCCCCTGTGCTGGTTCAATTATTTCAGTCCTGTGTTGGGTGTGAATAGCATTGTTTTGAATTGTGTTCAACTTGATAGTAAACAATAGTAGTTCTGGATGGGAAATTTCGAGTCAGATATGCAAATTTAATGTTACCTGAGAAAATGCCTGTTCTGTCATATAGGTTGCAGTCTACAGAAGGGCCATGGCATCTGAAATTAAACAGTAGGCAGATTTATTTTATGCTAAACAGCAACCGTGTTATTAGAGAACCCCCATAGAACTATATATTTTCTGAAAGAGTAGGCTCTTGACATAAAGCCGAAACAGATGTAAGCCTTGTTGACGAAAATCAGGGTCCCCATAACCCATACTGAACTTGCTTCAAACTTCAGGAAAATCCTCTAAAATTGGTCCAAAATGGGTAATATTCCCCCTCCACCAAAGAAAAAACTTGTTATTCAATTGTCCTGAAACTCACCGACAGTGTGCCCAGTCCAAGGACCAACAAAAATTGGCAAAGAAAATAGGGTGTCGACCACGCGGTTTTCAAGCTCGATTTTACACCGTAAAGTATGTCATGTGCTCGTAAGCTGAAAATGGCCCCAATTCACAGCCACACTTTCACACTCCCATCTGCATAGTGAGACATGGGCCAATCCTACTGGCAAAATACCATGTACTGATTTGAAGCTAATCAACTAGTCAACTGAATGATATCACAAATATCAATAAACAAAAAGCCAACAAAAATTCTCATGGGGTCAAACCTGGTGGAATTTCAATTTCAAAGAATTTGAGGGGGACCAAAAATCCGCAACTGTGGACTGAGGCCTTTAGCCTCGTTTCCGTCACGATGAGCGCGCCATCTATCGGCCAAATAAGAAAGACAACTCTTCTTTCAACCTCGCCACCAGGGGTCGCTCTTCGCTGGACAATTGGCCGCTTCGAGTAGGGAGGACAGGACCGGATAGCTCTGGTTTCGAGATTGCTCTTCTTTATAATTTACGGCCTGGCGGTGATTTATCAGCGCGAGTATTGTCATATGTATGAATATATCGGTTATTTAATAGATTGTTGTTTTATTTTTGATTGAAACTATATAATTCATCACATTATGAGCTGTATACGATCGGCATATATAGCATTCATCTGAATGCATGATTACTAACCAAACAAAAAGTCCTTTTTCAGCCGTAAGAAAAGGCAAGTTATGATCTTTACAGTCTCCAAGCAGAGGTGTAAATGGTGTATTTTATTAAAGTGCCTATATGTGGTTCTGAAACGGAGAATATAACAAAGACTTACGAACGTCGTATGCATGCTCACGCTCACGAAGTGCCTTGCATTGTTGATGCGCCCATTTGAAACAGCAAGCAAATTTGATGGCAGTGGCACCATGTTGTTTTATCCACGATTAAGTCGGATGTACCGGTACATATGAAGTGTCTTCATGGCTTATTGAACGGTGTCATTGTCTGCTAGCACGAGCTAGTGTGATTAAGGTGTGAACTCAACAGGACGTTTTTACAGTCAATGTATGGTAGGAAAAAAACCTACGTTTTATCAGTGGTTTTACTGTGTGGATATATGGATATGTGAGCCATTATTTGTATTGGAATATGTATGTAAACCTATAGTTTGGCAATTTTGTGTGATATTTCGAAAGTAATAATTATGAAATAAAACTTTATTATTGTAAGAAACTCTTGTTTTCTACAAAGATCAACTTTTAGGGAACATTTCATAGAAATACAAATTGTCTCAGAAAAGTGTATGGTACATACATGTGACACTAGATTGCTGGGTATTGTGAACCTGAATTACCACGGTTCGTCTGATGTTTGATTTACTATTATGATTTGTTACCACAGATTTGAACAATGAAGTTTCACAGTCTACCATTGAACATCATAGTTGACCACGGTTCGTTGTATGGTAAAGCATGGTAAAATTGACCATACATTTTATTACCATATTTATTACCGTATGGATTCACGATACATTATCATGGATTTTCATGGTTCAGCCTGGAATACCATGGCTCACCACGGTTCGCTGTATGGTAAACCAAGGTAAACTTTACCATACAATCTTTTACCACGGATTCACCATGAATTACCATGGATGTTCATGGTTCAGCCTGGAATACTGAGGTTCAACACGGTTCGTTGTATGGTAAACCACGGTAAACTTTACCTACAATCTTTTACCTGGATTCACCATAAATTACCATGGATGTTCATGGTTCAGCCTGGAATACTGAGGTTCAACACGGTTCGTTGTATGGTAAAGCAAGGTAAACTTTACCATACAATCTTTTACCATGGATTCACCATAAATTACCACGGATGTTCATGGTTCAGCCTGGAATACCGTGGTTCACCACGGTTCGTTGTATGGTAAACCACGGTAAACTTTACCATACAATCTTTTACCTCGGATTTACCATACATTACCATGGATGTTCATGGTTCAGCCTGGAATACCGTGGTTCACCACGGTTCGTTGTATGGTAAACCACGGTGAACTTTACCATACAATATTTTACCTCGGATTTACCATACATTACCATACAGGACCGTGGTTTACCATGCATTACCATACTT
>JAVTVY010055038.1:0-30323 GCA_036873755.1 Hanleya hanleyi | reverse complement strand
GTATATATAACAATGATATTGTCATTATGTTCCTGCTTGCCAGGCAAGCAGGCGAAATCATTATATGTTGACCAACCATAATGGGTAAATAAACAAATGCTGTTTAGCGCGTCTATTTTAATCCTTACCGACAACAGTTCTACCAGTTGCCCTATTGTCTGTCAGCGCTGTCCGAAACTGGGAAGCGGGGTTTTATCTACAAACTCTTCATATGCAAATTTCTCTTCGTCAATCAACTTCTAATTTGTTATGCATATTGCCCCTGTGTAGGGGAAGAAACCTAAGCTGGTGATCAACGTAAACCCAGAAGGACCTTTCGGTCAAATGAAACTGATCGTGCAACAGTTACTATGGGCACGATGAACTGAAAGCATATGCATTCGGAACTTTAAACATTGCTGATTACCCTTAATTACCCTTATTCGCCACATTGTGCGTGGTTGCCAGTCGAAGACAATATTGGATGCTCGTCACCCACCGCTCTGTAAGGTATATTTAAAGGATATTACACACGCCAGAACAAAAATGACCCGACGAGACTTATGGTTGGTTCTCTTAAAAAAATGAGACTTGCGGATACTCAATTAAGCGAGTGCCGAGTAAAATCTATTCATTTCATTTCCGTATTCAATTTTTCATTCATGGAATTAACGGCATTAACGTATCAGGGAAGGCACGAAGATATCATATAACAGCGTCAATTTAATAAGAGAGAAAAAGGCGTAAAACCAAGAGTAAAATATGCTTGGCCTTGCAAACCGCACTCGTGGCGGTCAGCCCGAATCAATTCAATTCCACTGGAGTCACGTGATCCGCTGTGAAGGGACTGCTCGCCGGGGCCGTTTGTCAATCTTATCGTACAAGGTCCTTTAAAGCTGATTGACAAATGCATTCAAAAGTTGTCCGACGTAAAAGAAAAGTGAGTGGAAGAAGAAGCGGAAGCGGAAGAAAGAAGAAAATGACAAGCACAAAAGGTGCCTAGGTAATTACTAGGGATGCCCAATTAACTGACCCAAATTATTACGAAGTGTATCTTCGGAGCAACTGATGAGCTGTATGGCGTTGACGCTTGGTCAGCGAATGAACGCCAATCTGGAAAATGTGGTGGCGTAGGAACATGATTTGATCTGTGGGGATGTTCTTAAATATCATCACGTTAGAGACGTCCGAGAGCATATCCTCTCAAAATGTTAAATTCTAGAGGCCATTTCCCGTAATTTGGAGCATTTGAGAGATTTCTGTCAGATACTTATTGGACAGCTTTCTTAAGAACGCGTCTTCAGAGACAAATTTATTGAACGGAAAATGCTCCTCTGTGTGCAGAGCACCAGCAGAATCTGAACACAGCATGAATATTGTAGGTGGAGCTTGAAAAATTAATATATACTAATATTAGTTTTACATAACTGCCATGCTTCACAGCGTTGGAGCTATATTACAGCAGCAATCAACATTCTGTCAGCATGATCTCAATACCTGGGGATGATCCTTCCGCCCCCAGTTTTAGAATGGGGATGTGGGAGCGCCCCACAATTCATGATCGGAAGTTTTTCAATCGCAAGTTAAATGATTTATCAAACATTAAAAAAAGTTAATTGGAATTCTGCCGACCTATCCTTTATAAATATGGATTGACGATGACTCAAAATATGCCGATGCGCATCGTCTGAGCTTCACTAGTCTGACTGTAGGGTTACTCGAGTCAGTTTCATAATAAACTGCGGTTCGGGCCTCGTGCCATGCTAACTCAACGCGTGTATCGAAGCTATCTCGGCTCTGGTTTTCATCAATCCTTACACGTTATCTCTGTTGATCTAAAATATATCGGCTAACCTGATTTCACGTTTGACACATGTACACATGAACGTAAATGACCAAGATAATGGCCCATTGTGTAATTATTGATAAAATACTCTTAGCTCGGAGCTTGCCAAGCTAGAGAAGATGAATCGCAAATCGGAGCGATATGCAAGAGGTGGGAATAATTGACGACGTCTGGTGACCTAAAAAGCAACCACATGACTTCACAGTAAAACTTCTCTGGGCACCTAACATTCAGACTGAGTATCGAAAAGACGATGGATTCTCAGACGTAGCCTTAGTATCTCAGCCCGGCTTTTATTGCAGCTGTTCACGTGGAGAATATGAAGTATTCACACGGCCCCTATCATCGTCTTAAGCGGAATTAGATACGATAGCTCGGGAGCTGTGATGACAGATCAGCTCAAACAAATAACTCATATGATGTTCATGGATGAACATCGACGACGCCCGATGAAATAAACGCCTCACCTTTGGGTAAAACAAGTCTGAGCTTCACCAGAATTACAAGCGTCTGGTCCGTCATTCATAATTCTGCCGTCGTCCATTAAAGAATATCCGCGTCCATAATCCAAAGACCCTTTCCATATAACACTATTAGCACCAAATTCAATAAGACAATCATAGTATACATACACATATTCTACTTTCCTGCAAGAGAAAATCGGTCAAAAGCGTACCTGAGATACAACACACATCACGAATCGTTAGATTCATGGTATGTGCTTTAGAATAGGTTAACCAGAAGACTATTCTGTAAAGTCATGTGACGCAGTCAGTATGTCGGCACCTCTTCCCACTTCCCTTATATGTGTTGTAATTCAATGATACCGGCAAGACATCATGATGTTCCAAAAATATCAAATCCGCATCGCTGATCAGTATTCTTAATCCATAATACACACACACACGCGCGCACACACACACACGCACACGCACACACACACATACACACATACATGCACGCACGCACACGCGCACGCACATACACACCACACACACAGACTCTCTCACACACACACAAACACATGCGCACACACACGCGAACACAGACACAAACACTCACTCACACTCACTCACAGGTAACTCTACCAGGTAGCCGGATGGAAAAAGGCCCTTATCTCCTTCAAACGCACTTCATTGCACCTCCGAAACTCTTTTTTCTCCACTACTCCGAAATGATCTATAAAAAGAACGAGCTTTTTTCCCAGAAAATTTCCAGAAAAGGAAATATATTCCCATGAATGCTTCACACTGATACCGCTTGGAAGAGGATATGGGGTTACCACCCACCAAGGCCGTGGAAAATGCAATCAGAATGCGCAAACAACTGCTTCAGGACATGCTGCTTGAACAATATCCTGGCCTGCTCGGTGAGGATTAGAACATACAGATCAGAGCGAACATGACCGAACATTGGACTTTCTCATAGGACAGCTTTTGATTGGATAAGAGCAGCCGAGAATACATCCAGCGGGCAAGAACGAATATGACCGATGCAGCCCCAAATGTGGATTCTGATTGGACAAGAGCAACGCAACATACCCAACGCGGCTCCCCTAACGTGGGTATGATGTACGGGGGGGATAATAAAATGATTGACCTATCGTCCTTGTTGTTGTTGTTGTTGTTCGCTCTCCGGTCTATATCATGGCGTCAAGGCGTTATGCTAGGGCGTTAAGGTGTAACGACCGGCGTTGATGAGTGTCACCGCATTTCGATGAATTAGTGTCATTTCCATGGAATATCTAAAAATCATCGCTTCAGGTCTGATTTACCAGGGCGTTGAAGCGTTAAGCTTGGCGTTGGTTGGTGTTGCTACAAGATGATACCTCACACGACGCATTCGGACCACGGATGGTCCATTTCTACCTCAAACACCTTCCTTCACACCACACAAAATGTCCACTTTGACTACTACTCCTACTGATTATGTCACCAATAGCATCCCAGATAACCTGGACATCCCTCGAGTCGTGGTCTACACCGCGAGGGGTTCACTTTGACACCTCACACGACTCGTTCGGACCAAGAATTATCCCTCAATCGCTACACCTCCAGAATGACCACTTTACTTACTACACCCCAAATGCCCATGCGCAGATTACGATATTAGCCCCTCCGATCCAAGAGCTCCGCCGCACGAGAGATACCATCACCACCGGGCGTTGACGAGCGGATGAACTCGTGTCCCTCATCAGTCCATATGTATGTAGACACCAATCCAACCCGACGCTACCCCAAGAGAACCGCCCACGGACAAATCGGACCACTATAGGTCCATTTCAACCTCAAAACGTCCATTCCATTTCCCTACTTCTGCTGCGCTTGCGCATACAGACTCTATTCCCACCCCACACCTATCCTGCTGGACGCTCTTCCACGAGAGCGCATGCGCAGATTGACGCGAATTCCAATAAAAAACACGCCAGTCTGACTCTACTCTACCCCAAACACCTTCCTTCACACCCCCAAACTGGCCCCTCACAAGTGCTTCTGTATGACACCTCACTCGACCCAATCGAACCATTAGGGGTCCACCCAGACCCCAAAACGCCACTTGCCCAGTGCGCATGCGCACAGCGACTTTTCCAAATAATTTCAACCAATGGCTTTGCGACCCCTATCATCGTGTTCTACGTGGTGAAACGAAAAAAAGCAAGATCCCACAACCAATACCGCTAATGACCATGGGGGGGGGGGGGTTCCCAGTGGGACAAACTGTGTCCACTCCGTATAGATTAACATTGGAAGTCACTGGGGTCTTCTATGTAGAGATTGCTGATTGCGACGTTAAACCTTAATTCTCTCTCTCTCTCTCTCTTCTATGTAGAGAGAGATCACTCTTGTTCACTTCACCGGAAGTGACCTTTGACAAGGAAGTGATCTTTGACCCGGAAGTAACCTTAGACCCGGAAGTGACCTTTGACCAGGATGTGACCTTTGACCGAATGTGACGTCATCCATGATCCTCACGTGATCCTCAGCCTCAATTTTTTTGAGCCTCATTTTTCCTAAGGAATTTCGTCTCTACATGTATATACTACTCTGGTGATTAGTGTCCCCTTTCATATCCTTTTTTTAGTGCAACCAAGAACGGACACTTGTGCCAAATGTGGAGAAAAATGTCCTAGCTGGGTTAGAAGATAGGGGCCGGACACTCGTAGCCACCGGACATTCTTCGCCTCCACACCGGCTTACGGTCTTGCCCGTCAATGGGATGATCAGTTAAAATTGTTCCAATATTTTTTTTACTTGAACATCTGGTTCATCTAGTTATATGGTTGTATATGATCAAGAGATATATAAATAAAGTATTTTTACTTACACTTCAACAACAATTTTCAGGATAACGCTATAAATCCGGTAAACGTAAACTACAAACAGTATAAACCGACTTTGATATGAATGAAATAATGTCGGAAGCGACGTTAAATTCTATTCACTCACTCGCTTTGTGGGCTTAGTTCCAACGAATTGTAGCATATTTCTCGCTAAACATATATCGTAATCTTCATAACTTGTCATCTTTCATATCTCATAACATTGTCAAACTATTGATAAATTCGGAATAAAGTTTCGGAAAATGTTGCTCAAATTGCATGACCGTGAGGAATTGATTCCTTGCCTTGATCTCTTCCAGGTTGTTTTGACCACACTTATCATAGTTTGTCACTTCCTCGATATACCATGCAAAGTTTCTGATAGCGTCAGGTACCGGATGTAGCTTATTATACCTATATCTAAAAGCTTTCATGTAAGAAATGATGTTTTCGTCATAATTTCAATAACCCAAATTATTCGGTGGTATTCATCTTCTACTTGTTAGCGAGTTTTCGCATGTTACCTTCGGTTCCTGTTTCGCATGACGATGTTTTTCATTCTCTCTATATATAAACTCACAACGCAAATATTAAACAGCTAACGACTAAATCTGTCCGACAAACGTGTCAAAGAGCATCCTCCTGCTCAGTGCAGTTTGTTAAAAAATGTTGGTATTAATAACGGCCAGCATGTTCCAATGCTGGATTTGTAATCCATACTCCGAGAAAAAGTGACGGAAAGAAGAGGGGAGAGGGGGGATTTGGTTTAATGTCACATTCGAGGTTATTTTACTCACATGACTGAAATAAGGTAAAACAGCAAATCCTCTACTCATGCAATCGAGAGAAACAATTGCGAATATTGCAAAATAATTTTTTTCCTTCTTCTAAAAATGCAAATGAAGAGCAATTCGAATTTGTTTGACAACTCAGTGACGAGGTCGGGCTTGACACATAAACCTTGCCCAATCTTGAAGGAAACGTACACCCAAATATGGTGTTGTATTCCTTTCTATTGATCGGAAATTTCAGTATTGCAGGATAGAAAAAAGAGTAAAATGGTGTTGGATCTGCTCGTCATCATTTAGGGTATAGTCTTGTATTCAAATATTTTGACCTGTATTTCGTCATTTTAGAGAATAGGATTTCAACCTTAGCTAGCAGTTCAGGTGTATATGAATATACATTTAGCGTACAGACGCCGCTGATATAAAATCGAAGATTTCGTTTAAATACAAACTGTTGCTTAAAAGTTGTCATATCAATGCTTAGTTTGAGCTTATTGACATGAGTAAACCAGGCTTGTTGATGTAGTGTTCAGACCACATATTGGCCTGTAGGATACAAAACTGGAATGACGTGGGGCGGTTTAGCGAATGTTTGGCATTAAAGAAGATCTGGTTTAAGTGCCTAAATGTGATATGAAGAAAGAAAATCCATTAGAAGATGGAAACGGGGTATTGTGATTTCTGAGAAACAGCTTCTTGAATTACTGCCGTTATACAGAGTCGTTGATTTCGTGTTGAAAATTTTACTTTCTCTTTGTTAACATATGAATATCGACAGGAATCATGGCGTCCATACAGCCAGGAGTCCGAATAGTAAATCAGATAGACCAAAGTAGGTTTTGGGTCTCGTCTACCTCAAGATTTTGAATTCCAACTTCCGAATATTTTTTCAAGCATTCATACTTGTGTCGAAAATGAAACTGGACCATATCGGGGTATTTTCCTGTTGCCATGCGGGGTTTTGCCCGGGAATGTTTCGAGTGTTATGACCTTATTTAATGCGCGAATGGTAGCGAAAAAAAATATTCACACAGATGATACCACCCGTTGAATAAACCTGCCAGAACAAATTCATATGAATGTTCCTGTTTTACCCAGTTGCCGAGTTTGGGACGCCATACTGCCAGCTTCTCATTCGAGTGCCGTTGCCGCCACCGCATATATAAAGCCGGGGTCGACCGAGAACCTTGCCAATCTGAACTGACACTCGAACTGTGATGATATATTTATGATGTCCATATTTATAATGTCGTTGTTGTCACCAGCCCAAATTCGAACTCTGTCAGCATCATATTCTGTCACACATTCATTCGCACACAATTCAAATATATCTGAATAAAAAAAAACTGGTTAAAACAGTTAAGGATATGATTATTCAAACACGATTCAGACATACCGGTAGGTTTTTCCTCAAAACATGGAGTTCCCGTCTAAAGTAGGGTCCATGCCCGTCACACGCTTCTCCAGCATTGTATCTTAATTCACCTCCCTCACCAAAGGAGAAAACACAAAAACTGTGTTTTAGGAGAAAACACGAAGGGACCACTGTTGTTCTATTTCTATGATTCTCGAGGCTCTATACGGTGCACTTCAAATGCGCTATGTATTTAGTTTCCCGACACGGACCTCAAGATTCGGAAAGTTCATTCCAAAGTAAGAATTTTCATATGTAGTGCCTACTGATCAAGCCTGCCCATACTCATTTGCAAATTACTAAAAACAGAGGTACAAACTGAAAGAGTCTTTTGTTCTGATAGTCACCCCGTCTATTTTTAACGCATCCAGTAGTAATAATAGTAGTATAGAAATGTGAAATATCTTAGCTTTCGTGGTTGGGAAATCGGGGTGGATGACTGAAGCGAAAATGACCCTTGGCCTTTGACCTTGGGTTACCATTGCGCCTTAGGGAGGTCATTTCCAATCACTGGCGGGTGGATGCAAAACTATGATTTAGAAAACATCTATACAACCCGTTATAACTCGGAAAAACGGACCTTACACCCCAGTCAAAATGGGCCTATATGCACAATATTTGGTCCACTTAGATCGTACAGGATCTCGAATTGAAGCGCTCTTCGAGGGCACTTCGGGTAATGTAACTGTCGACTTAACAAAATAAGGTAGGATCCTCGGATCTTTCCTACTCATGCTTGGCTGGGATACAAATCATCAGATGGATCTTTGGTTCTTATGAGGGTTTTAAAAATATGCAATCAGTACATTTGTCTATGGAGTCACACGATTTCTTGTCAATATGCCGGCATCGTTTTCCACAATCCTATTTATATTGCGTTTCATTCTCTGAGAGGTAGTTTGCTTATCAGCGACCGAGCTTCCAGTCTGGTTGTCAGTGAGTAGGATCGCAGTATCAGTCGATGAAATGTAAGTGTCAGCCGGTAAGCTCTCAGTGTCTGCATCTGTTTATAGCCCCTCCATTTCTCTGTACTCATATTATTCTTGTGTCGGATCATATCGTAGTGTTCGGTGAAAGTGCTTTCGCACTCGAAGAAGTTAGGGTTGCTTTTATAGACACAGCAGAGTTATGAACCGGCAAACACCCATCTTAGCGCCACAACGCCCTCGTAGGTTAGCGCAGAAGCTCTGATTGGTCTAAATGATATCCTATGGAATTGACAATCAACGAAACGTAGTGATGCGCGTAAACGCCCGTCGCTACGCTTTACATTCATCAAAACGCCTTAATGCTATATTGTATCGGATTAACGCTCTATCGCAATGCCATAACGTCATCGTACACACATGTTCAATCTCACGTTCGGCTATTTCCGTATTGGCAGAACTTAGCCTCTAATGCCGTCATTTTCATCTGACGACGATACAGCTCACCAATCGCCAGTATACGAGTTGTCACAGCGAAACAGCTCACCAATTACCAATATACGAGTTGTCAGAGCATTTCCATCATGCTGGAACAGCTTTTGTAGTGTGCAGACGTGTTTTTATTTGTCTCCAGTTTTAGATGTAGTTTTGATGTAGTTTTAGTTTCTTAGTGTTTGTGTTTTATCTGTTTATTTTCTCAGTGTAGTGTAGTCTCTGTCCTGCTTCTTTTCGTATCTACGTGCTTCTGATAAGCTTGCCCTCACGGCCCGTGTTTTCTCACCCCAGCATATCGCTAGGCCGCCATATTATCGATGCCGACATATTGAATCCGTGCAAATTTGTGCAGATAACAATGAACTTGTGACTTTCTGCAATCTTTCTCGCTGACCAGTTTGATCTACTCAACGCAGATGAAGTCTTAAAGGCAAACCAACTCGTCAACAGATGAAGCAAGATTTCAGCGAGGAACAGACGTCCATCTTGTGACAGAGCAATTGAGACGTATTCGGCCGCCAGCGATAAGTATCGCCCTTTATTCAAATATATTCCTAGAACTGCATGCTAGAAGGTATTTTAGCAAGAACTTTTTATGCTTATCATGAACTTTCTAGGCTTTTATTCTCCACAAGATAACAGCTTTTAACCTTCTGGGTGGCTCATGCAGCTCCAGAACTGCATGCTACAAGCTACATTTACAAACTATTTAAAGTTATCCAGCATACTACTCAGAACTTTTAGCAGATTTTAGGACTGAAACGGTCCACCTATTACCATCGAAACCAACTGTTCAGCAATTCCAGCACTACATATGTGATTCCTGCTACCTGCCAAAAATTGACTGAGGTTATTTTCCCCATAAACTGATTCCAAGAAATTATTTAAATTGATTCCTGAACTTATCCAGCACTCTGCTCAGAACTTGTATCTCTTTGAAGACAGCGGCTTTTAGGACTGAAACGATCCACTTTTTATCATCGTAATCAACTGTTCAGCATATGTGATTCTGTTATCTGGCAAAAATTGACTGAGGATATCTTCCCCATAAATCGACTTCAAGAAATTATTTAATCAATTTCTGTAATTATTTATACCGTCCTACACGCTCAACACTCGGAATTCATTTCCAGACGAGCTGTTGATTGGCTCCTGCTTCCGGTGTGTCATTACTAACGACTCCCCAAGAGAAAACACAATTTGGTGCATGTGCCTCCGGCCCTGAACTCTGTTTTCGCCTTTACACGAGCTGCTTACCAGTTCCATTTCTGCCTCCGCATTGGTTCACGTAACGACCCTCAAGAACATAATCCTAGTGAGTAGCAATAACCACTCTCAAGTCTACTGTTCCAGTGAGTTCGAAATTTGTTTTTGCCTTCACACGAGCTGCTGATCATCATCAGCTCCTATTTACCAGTTCCATTTCTGCTTGTGTATTGATACATGTATTGACCCTCGAGAATATAGTCCCAGTGAGTGGCAATATTGACTCTCAAGATTACTGTACCATTTTCGCCTTCACACGAACTGCTGATCAATTCCCAGCCACATCTATCCCTGATTGGTACACGTGCCTCCTGCCCTGATTTTAAAAGACCCTCAAGAATTTACAATCCGTACTGTATCACCATTCCTTCCTGAACTCGATCAAACAGAAGCTGCTGATCAGCTTCTGTTACTTGAGTCAGCCTGGTTGGTATACTTTTTCCCAGTTTGAATGCTTTTCTGAGATATCCTGGTCTACACCCTCATTTGAAACAATGGATGTTCCTGTGGCCTCCCACCATCGTACTCCACTATCGATCACTGATAGTACTCACGTTACCCGTAAAAACTTCACATTAAACGTTGGACGCACACTTCAAAAACAAATTACTGCTGCTAGTCGGTCATCTAATCTGAAGGTTACCAACACTTATGGTGGAGTATATATCAAAGCTGATGCAGCAATGTACTTGTTGCTTCGTAAATCCTCCTGTTTGTTCTACAAAGCCTATCTCAAAGAAAAAGGTACAGTTACCCCAACAGTCTCTGTGGATCAGAAAGGATCTGAAGTCCAGTCAATCTTCAAGGTAAACTTAGTCAAGAATTCAAGTTATACCATCAACTTGTACCATACACAGTCCTCCATCCTGGTCAATGGTCAACCCTCGGGCCTCGATTACTTTTTTGCCACGGACTTCGAAGAGATTCTTGAACTCATTGCGTCTGTAACACTAAATGGCTCCAGTATTAACCTTGCACCCTGGAACTCTAAATTGAAAACACTCTTCAAATCCGCCTTGGATCAAATTCTTAAGTCTTCTTGCAAGAAGCAGATACAGAGACCTGCCACACCTCATTCTCAAACTCCCCAAAGAGCTAGATGCCGTAGATGTAAGAAAAACTGCCTTACTCGAGCTGCCTACTGCGAATCCGGAAACCATTGGGTCCACTACAGATGCGTCAAAATGTCCCCTCCTGAAATAGAAGCTTTAGAAGAACAAGACTCC
The DNA here is from genome assembly GCA_036873755.1 of Hanleya hanleyi. Lineage (NCBI taxonomy): Eukaryota > Metazoa > Mollusca > Polyplacophora > Lepidopleurida > Hanleyidae > Hanleya > Hanleya hanleyi. Next base: position 19,064 of record JAVTVY010055038.1, on the reverse strand, counting down.
CCATATAATTGTCCTGCCCATATTGTAACTTCACTGCCTATCCCAAGCCCAGGTGCTCTTGCTGTAATGCAAGAATGTGGTCCAACACTTCATAATGCTACACGATCTTCTAGTGTGCTCAACAAGCACTCCACCAGCAACGCACAGATTGTGTCACTACCGGTGGCCTTGCCCGCACGGCTTCCTACGTCATCACGCCCTCCAATCACGACCCAGCGTCCACCTTCTGTCGCCCTACCTTCTCAAAACACGGAGATGACCTCCCGATCTGTAACCAGCTCCACTCTTGCAGCAGCCCCCAGAACAGAACTCAGATCCAGCTCCACTCTTGCACAGTGTCTATTACGGAAGGAAACTTCACAACCTGAGATCTCAGTTCCGGAACTGCTGTGTCAACTCTGCATTGAGAGGATTGGTCGCTCTGTTCCGATATTCTGTAGTTCCTGCCAATCCCCTTTCCATGCATCATGCCTTCCACGCATCAGTAAATCCGACGAAAACTATGTATGTTCATCAAGTCTAGGACGCAGAGACGAGCCTCAACCTTCTAGGACCACCAGGTCTGTTGCATTCTCCACTGTCCAACCTGCTAACCAACTAGTCCATGTTTCAGCTACCATCCAGCCAAATGCATGCTTAAACTCTGCTCCTGCATTCCCTGCTGTCCAACCTGCTAATCAACTGGTTCATGTTCTAGCCACCATCCAGCCAAATGCACGTTTAAATTCTGCTCCTGCAACCGTCCACATAGTTGAAAATACTCCTGATCCCGTAACATGTACATGTACTCACTCCACGGAACTCAAAAACCTTAGGATGCGAGAAATCAAATTAAAGAAAGCTGAAGACGAAGTCAAGAAAAAGGACGCTTGTCCAAAAGACACGAAAAATGACCTCTCTACTGCTCAAGCATATGCTATCAAACTTGAAGCCCGTATTGAAGAACTGGAAAAAACTAACAGCATATTAAGGATGCGTGTTTTAGTGGCGCAAAATGATGACGAAAATCCTCAAACCAACACACAACAATCCACAATTCCCTGCAACCCTCCTAGAAACCAGTCTGTGAGTAATCACCAGCAACTTCACTCTGATCGAATATGTTCAACTTCACCTGACTATTCGCAATTAACGCAGAGGGTACAAGCACTCGAGATGGGAGAATTGCGAAGAAGGATCCAGCAAATTGAGAAGAATCAGTCCTCTCCACAGTCCAGCCATCAGGCCAACCCTGCAAGTCTCCCTCATCAGATTCCTCAAGTCCATCATACAGTTCCAGTACCATTCCTACCGACGCAGTAGCGCCACCCCCACCTCCCTTCTACACCGTTACAGTTTCCTTTCCATGACCAACATATATCGCCATTTCCTGCTCCATATCTCTTTTGTCCACCGCCTCCATCGTACAGAACTGCATCTCAACTTTTCCAACACAGTGCCCCGTCAAACCATGGAAGATTTTTCCATCAGCCAATGCCTACAAGGGACCCTGCTCCTTATAACATCTTATCAAATCAACGACAAGGAACCTCGGCTGGTTATAGAAATTCTAACGTGACCTCAAGCACCCCTACAGTCCCACAGTTATTCTGTGCTGACGAGCAACCGGTCGAGCTAAGCGTCCATAACCAAAATGATACTCCTCCCCAGAGTCGGACTCCTGACCCAGTAGTCACCTGCACTCCGCAGAATGTGGTCTCTCCTACCCGCGACTTGGACTCTACCAGTGATATCTCCGAGGGGGTTATTGCAACTCGAGAGACCGCTCCTGACCCACAGGCAATAGCAAGTGCTGGTTTACACATGCCAGATGAGGCTTCAAGTGACCTGCATGTACATCCTTCTGTCAACCCTGAAACCTCGAGCAACCAACAAGATCAGTCTTTTTTATGTCAGCGCCCCAGCCAGAACCTACCAACTTAATCTCCCTGTCCAACAGTCCTGTTTGTCCAGACAATCAGATCAATCTGACCACATTTAACTGCAAAAATGTCATTACCAATCAGGACTGTATTCAGTATTTACTTCGGAACACTGACATTCTATGTATTCAAGAACACTGGTTGTTCAACTTCCAGCTTACAAAACTAGAGGAACTGGACCCCTTGGTTACCTCAGAAGGGAAAGCTGTGGACGATGCAGACCCCATTAATGCAGTACAGAAGGTATGGCGGTGTGGCCATCCTCTGGAAAAGATCCATCAACCACACTGTTCGACCCACAAACGATGGAAATTCTCGCATTCAGTGTGTCACTGTTTCTACTAGCAAAGCTGCAGTGTTGATCGCTTCAGTCTACATGCCGTCTAGGAATGGAACATCCTCTGACATTGAATACAGAGAAACCCTTGACCGGCTGTTTGAAATTACAACAACCTACCAGTCTTCTCATCATATTATTTTAGCAGGAGACTTCAACTGTGACCTGACATCTAGTGTTCCCTCCCAGAGAAAGACAATGCTCAAATGTTTCATTCAGGACTGCAGCCTGAAGTTCGCCACTTCTGGCCCTACTTTTGAACATCCAAATGGCAGAGACTCCTCCACGATTGACTATTATCTTTACTCCATTAAAACCACCAATATTATTGGAGAAGTTTCCAGACTTGCTGACCTACACAGGAATAGTTCTGACCATCACCCTTTAAGCACTGTACTGCTCATGGAGACCGCTAAGGCAGATACTCCCGTTACCCCGACACCTAGCCGTAAAATGGACTGGAGAAAAGTCGACCAAGTAACATATCATGAAGGCCTGTCTGCCCACTTTCAAGTTAGTAAGCTACTCTACAAATCCCAGCTTGATATCCATTTGGCATACTCAAAATTGTGCCACTCCCTCACAAGTGCAGCTATTGGCGCATGTCCACCGCTACCAGCCCGCAGGTGTCGGGCCCCACGCCTGTGGAATGAAGAAATTGCCGATGCAGTAGCCAAAAAGAAAGCGGCACACTGGGCCTGGAAGCACAGCGGTTCTCCACAAGACCCCCAACATCCTACTGTTGTATCTCGGCGGGGCACCAGGCTGAATCTGCGCAGTGCCCAACGTAAGGCTGCAGCCTTGTCAAGAGAAACAGAACTACAGAAACTTATGTGTGCTGAATCCTCTGATCGGCCCTTATTTTACAGTCTTATCCGCAGGCAGCGACAGGCTAAATCCTCACAACTCGACCGCCTGTGGGTAGAAGACGTTTCCTACGAAAGTCATGCCATAATAGACGGCTGGTTCAAATATTTTAGCCAGCTGAGTACACCGACTATCAAAGAAATTCACCCCCAGAAATTCTGTGCCGAAGTGGAGTTTGACGAGCTCGTCATCCAACAACTCTGCACCCATCAGTCTTCATCCATTCCCCCAGTAACGGAAATCGAGATCTGTGCAGCTATATCCAAGCTAAAGTCTGGAAAATCGCCGATGGTGACGGTGTCACTGCTGAGCATATCAAGTACGGAGGCCAAATTGTCATAGAACTCCTCGTGGGACTCCTTAATGCAATTCTCCAGCAAAAAGCTCTTCCAGAATGTATGAAAACGGGCATATTAACACCTATCTACAAGAAAAAAGGAGACAAATCATCTGCCTCAAACTACAGGGGCATTACCGTGACACCAGTAATCTCAAAACTTATAGAAAAAGTCTTACGAGACCGAATTCAAGTGGCCGTTGCTCAAGCCCAACACCCTCATCAATTTGGATTCACGGCAAAGGTCTCGCCGATGTGTAGTGCGCTAGTACTTCAGGAAGCTGTTTTAGATTCCAAAGGCAGGGGACATCATTCCTATGTTGCACTCCTTGACGCCAAAGCTGCCTTTGACACTGTAAAGCATGAAAGTCTCTTCAGGAAAATCTATGGAATTGGCATCCAAGGTTCGCTGTGGCTTCTTTTTACCAACATTCAACGTGGAGCCCATTCACAAGTCAAATGGAACAACTCACTGTCCAACCCAGTCCCAATTCTACAAGGGGTTCGTCAAGGAGGAGTCCTCTCCACAGACTTCTATAAGATCTTCATAAACGACCTTCTCCAACAACTCAACGCAGGTGGACTGGGAACCAGAATCGGGCTAACGCCATGCGCCTCTCCAACATGTGCAGACGATGTGGCTCTTGTAGCCAATAGCGATCACCAGCTTCAAGGCCTCCTCGGCATCTCTGCCAATTACAGTGTGAATCATTTCTACGAGCTTCAACCGGTGAAAAGTGCAATTTTGTCAACCGCTACAAGTACAAATAGTTCTAGCGACTCTCAGTTCACCTTGAACCAAATGAGTATCCCGATGTCGGAATCAGCAGCACATCTGGGAATCGAAAGAGACAACTCTCTAACAAAAGCTACTGCAACAGTTCTAGGTAACATAACCAAGGCTAGAAGGACCCTATACTCCCTTATAGGAACCGGTCTACATGGGGTTAATGGATTGAATCCCCTGTCATCCTCGCATCTACTGGACACCTACGTCATGCCGGTTCTGCTTCATGGTACAGAGACACTGTTACTGACCCGTGGCGATATCGATCTGATGGAAACCTTTTACCGCAAAGTGCTGAAGCAGATTCTCTCACTTCCAGATCGTGTTGCTCAACCAGCTCCATTCATACTTCTTGGTGCTCTCCCAGTTGAACCAAGAATTCACCTGCGCATGTTATCCTTACTGAGGAACATCTGTGCCGACGAAGACACAAGCCTATACGACATCTGTGTCCGACAAGTTGTTATCAAAGGATTTGACAAGAAAAGTTGGTTTAGCGAAGCCAGGAAAATCCTGGCTAGATACAACCTGCCTTCAATCCATTCCCTTCTGAATAATATTCCTGGGAAACTTGCCTGGAAAAATGCAGTTGAGAAAGCAGTTATGTCCTACTGGCTACAAAAAATTCTTACCAACTCCAAATTCTACTCCTCCTTGAGGTATCTTGTGACCAGTGATTTTGCTATCGGCAAACCTCATCCATCAGTTAGATCAGCATGTTCGAACCATACCGACATTAGATCCCTTCCAGACCAGCTGAGGCTACTCACTGGGACATATACTCTGCAGTCCAATAAGGCGGCTTTCAGCCAGTATGAGGTTAACTCGATATGCCTTCTATGCCGGCATGAAGCAGAAACCCGGTCGCACTTTCTAGTGAGATGTAGTATACTCCAATCTCTGCGCCAAAAGTTTCTCTCTCTGCTGTTGGAATCCTTGTGCCCCACCTGTAAGGACACAGTTCAAAGTATCTTCATCAACCAAGAGGCAGTGACTGCATTCATTATAGATCCCTCTACAGTACTACACCATTATATCTGTCTTGTGAGAGCGGAGCAAGTCATGAGACGGTTCCTCTACACCATGCATCATCAACGACACGAACTTATGAACTCTGATATCTAATATGCCGGGGTAGTCTACGCGTGTGCCTGACCTGTAGATATAGTGTATATACTTTCCTTTCATTTTATCATGACTGTGAAACTTTGACTTGTACTCCAGAAGGAGGTGCTCCTACGTAAAGGAGGAATATACGAACGATACGATACGATACGATACATGGCTCTGTAGATTTGTATCTAATACCGCTTATGCCGGTGCTAGGGGCCGTGTGGTCATATCATCCAAGTTGCCACATGAACAGGTACAATAAAAGCGTACCTGAGATACAACACATAGCACGAATCGTTAGATTCTTGATATGTGCTTTAGAACAGGTTAATCGGAAGACTATACTGTGAAGTCATGTGGCTCTGTCAGTATGTCGGCACCTCTTCCCACTTCCCTTATATGTGTTGTAATCTCACATAAAACGGAAATAGAGCCACCCGTGGGGAGCGTATGGCAGTCACATAGTGAACAATCTACGAAATAGCGTCTTTGATAATCGAGTGGTTCAGTCGCATTTTATGGTGTAATGAAGTTAATTTTAGTCATTAGAACATAATACATTCAAATTATACCAAAGTTTTTCTATGTTTAGCTGAATAATAGTCAACTTCACAAGGTGCAGACATGTTGGAGAGAAGTCCCGCCGCAAATGAATCGTGTGCATTTGCGAATGTGATCCCGTTTCCGCTCCTTGAAATCCGCTAGGTCAGAGGTCACTTTGGCAGCTACTGAGTTATGTGGTTAGATTGACACATTCTGTAACCATTGGCCATTGACCCTTGATGGAAGTGAAGTCTTCGCACGAAAAGATGTCATTTCACGGTTGTGCACTAAACTGGGCATGCCGCTGATAGAATGTAGATCGTAAGTCATGTCGTAGACGAAAATAACGTCATCGTCGATTTAGGGTTACCATCCTTAGGGGCTGTGAAAAATTCGGTCAAATTGTCAAAACAGCAGTCCCAGGATATCTTGGCATTACAGTTCCCTGGACTGTCCGAAGACGCTTTGTGATGGACCAGAACGAATGGATGGTCATTGCACTCGGACAAGAGCGTTGGTTGTCATGTGATGCATGGGAAAAATAAAATGCGTAATACCCAAAATGCTTGTTGTTGTATAATACGCAAAAGGCTGTTGTTGCTGTCGTTCATCCTTTATTGTCTCATCTGATTGCCTCAAGACGATAAGACATTAGGGGCTAGATATATGTGGGTATATGTATCTAGGGATCTTACTCTCCATTATTAGAGCAACTGCGTTAAGACGTGCGTTGGGCACTATTCACTCAATGACTAGGTCGGTTTATTTATCTAGGGATCTTACTCCTCATTATTAGAGTAACTGCGTTAAGACGTGCGTTGGGCACGATTCACGCAATGACTTACTCATTTGTACCTAACCCGATCACACCGTCACGTATAACTATCTACCTCCGATACAAAACAGGAGGTGGTAACTCTGTCAGTCTAGACAGCCTCGACTGCTGACTACAACCTATCGCCCTCGCTATCCTCTAACCCTTGTAAACAAATGGGTGTAAAGTCCGTCATTCCTGGCGACATGTCCTGTAATATCCATTATTTCGAATTTGGTGTTTGGCTGGAATCCCATTTTGCATCCACTTGTCAGTAACCTGACCTGAAGTGCCCCGCGACGAACGCTTCAATACGAGACCCTGCGCAACCCATGTGGACATAATATGGTTTATCTAGACCCATGTGACTAAATGTAAAGTCAGGATATTTGGCGAGTTCTGCGGCGATTTCCCAAGCCCTACTTTTCACGTGACCAGAAGTGACCTCTTCAAGTTGTCATAGTAACCCAAGGTCAAGGATCAGTTACACCAGATTCCCCAACCTTTCTGTACAACTGGTGTGTAGGTTAAGATACTGGACGGGATGATAATGGCAAATAGGGCTTTCAATTTGTTAATCCGTATTTAGCCATTTCGGTTTGCACAAAGAGTGGTGAACCTCTCCAACCTCAACAACAACTCCGACATTTCCCCTTTGGCGCATTATACGGTCAACATGGGTGGGCCTGGAGCAGTATCGCCAGATCGGGAATTTAAAAAAAGATCGCATGCGGGGTGCATCGTATAGAGCCTTAAGAATTATCAAATGGTATCAAGAAGAGTCTCGTACAAAGCTGGAGAAACTTTCAAAGTTTCATTGAACGGTAGTTTGAATCGTGTTTGAGTAGTCAGATCCTTAATTTTATTACCGGTTTGTTTTCCAGATATATTCATATTGTTTGCGAATGAATGTGTGATAGATTATGATGCTCAAACAGTTTGAATTTGGGCTGGTAACAACAACGACAGCATAAATATGATGTACACAGTTCGATGGTCAGTTCAGTCTATCAAGGTTCTCGGTAGATCCCGAATATATATGCGGTGGAAGCAACGGTACTCAGATGAGAAGTTGGCCATATGGCGCCGTAAACGCTGCAACTGGGCACAACACTTTCATATGGATTGGGTATTCAACGGGGGCTATAATCTGTCTGAATTTGCGCTACCCATTCCTGCATTAAATAAGGTCATGTCATCTTTAAGGTATCGCGAGTTTGAGTACATTCACATAATATTTAACATCAGATTTAACAGCAGTTTTTTTGCCAAGATGATTATACATGCTGTAGAGCTCTCGTCAACGAAGTGGACAGACGTTTGATTTAAAAACTTCCGAAAACAGCTAACAGGTGGGAAAAATTGACAACGTCTGGCGACTAAAAAGCAACCACATGACTCCACAGGAAATCTTCCTTAGGCACCTCACATTCAGACGGTGAATACGGTGGATTCTCGGTCTTAACCTTAGTATCCCAGCGGCGATTTTATTGCAGTGGTTCGTGTAGAGACTATGAAGTATCCACACGGCCCCTAGCATCGGATTAAGCGGAATTAGATAGGCTAGCTGGTAAGCTGTGATGACAGTTCAGCTGAAACAAATACCCCATCTGATGTTAATAGATGAGCATCGAGGACGTCTGATGGAGTAAACGCCTCAACATAGGGTAAATCTGAGTCTTGAGGGTCTGAGTCTAAGCAATGGTAGGGAACGCAAACTGGGTGTGCAGTGCAGTTTATTTATATCGGCAACCGCAATTCCATGTCGCGCTGATTTGAAAAGAGTTATTTATTTTCCAAAACGCTTTTTGTTACCATTGTCGCTTCATCACTTTGCCGTCGTCATTTCAGTCTTCTGCATTAATGTGTCCATAGGTTTAATAGTGAATCGCACTATTTGATTTGATAGGAGACGTCACAGGTATTTGGCAAGTTAATTAGCTGGGGGTATCGTCAACAAAGATCGGACAAGGTGACTCACTTCAGTTCGACCTCCTCCTGATCATCCTTATACATTTTCACAGAAATTAGCCTACCTCTATAATTCACCTTCTATTTGATTCTTTAGAGGTTAATTCTTCATGCTACCATCCAAAGATTCTCATAATCCATCAATTATGGCCCGTAAATCGTCCAACTACCCTGACTGAATTTCAGCGTCCAGACAACTTCCGTTACAACGTCGGCCAACTCGGCAATCTCCGTAAAGTTTACTGATTCCAGTCTCACCGTTGCGGTCAGGCCCACTTTTTTCCGGAGCGGCTGCAATATCACGATACTTATTCAAACATATCTCTACTTCTTATTATTTTTTAATTCCATCCATTTTTATTTCATCCATTTCATAATTTTATTTGTTACATACCACTGCTCATAAACCCGTAATATTAGTTGGTGCAGATCGTTGTACAGATGGTAGAGGTCATTTGCACTGGTGGAGACCTGTTTGGATAAAGACCGTGAATATATCCAGGGTTGATATCGGCGCTGCAATAAAACGGAGATTGCCGAGTTTGGCCGACGTTGTAACGGAAGTTATCTGGACGTTAACATTCAGAGTGTTTGGACGATTTATGGCCCATAATTGATGGATTATGAGAATGTTTGGATGGTAGCATGAAGAATTAACCTCTACAGAATAAAATAGGAGGTGAAATACAGAGGTAGGCTAATTTCTGTGAAAATGTATACGGATGATCGAGAGGCGGTCGTACTGAAGTGAGTCACCTTGTCCGATCTATTGTTGACGATACCCCCCAGCTAATTAACATGCCTGAAGTGAGTAACTGGACGTCAGATTGGTGGCAAATAGGGTCACGTGGTGAAAGCCTGGAACAAAGTCATGACCCGGAACTACGCTGTTGCTGGCTACCACAGAAGGCTGGATTAGCGTAACATGATCTAATGGTATACCGAGAGAATCTTTATGCTCGGGAAGTTAAGATACTGTGACACGAAATAACCTTGTGAAATGCCAAATTGCCCAATATAAGATGATAGCTGGGTTTTTGAAGTTCTCAGACAAAACATATCAACTTCAAAAGAGCAAAAAGGCAAAATCAACAGCGCTCATGTCTGTGATAATCAAAAGACGGATAGAAGAGAAAGAAATTGAACAGAAGGAACTTTTGTTAGAAAAATTGACCAGTTCTACATTGTATCCGTACAACCGTAAAAATGAGCCTAGCGTACCGTAAAGACACTCTGCTCTATCTAATCAATACAATCTTGGAATGAGGCCAGTTGGGGATACAACCTGAGTCACAACATGTTTTTTCCCGGAAAAGTGTCCGGCAAGGTCCATTAATATCTGTTGCCTTTGATGTTAAGTGGTAATAGGGAACTGTTTTAGGTTTTGATCAGTGGACTCTTTGGCATGGGAAGCTGATAGTAATTTATCACGCCCACGTGTAAGGTACCCCGTTATAAATTAATTTCCGCTCAGGAAACGAAGTATATGCGCTTTTAGCTTACCATTTCTCATACGGTTTGTCATGTTCTACTGTTATGTTTTCAATATGTTAAATCCTGGGTGTATATATATTAAGTGGGGAGTCCTACACAGGATCGAAGATATTTACATCGCGGTTTATACCACAGTCAAAACATTTATTGGGGGGACAAAATGTTTACACGGTAATGGCAATATTTTCATTGCGGTGACAATAATTACACCGCTATCCTTTTAACCCTTGTATGTAAATTCCTCAACGAAAACGGCATAATACTTTAGAAAATGATCTGACGTAAGATAGAATAGTTTTGGTATACTTTAGCGTGGACAAACCAAAACATTAAAGAAAGCAGCCAAAAGGCAACTGTTGGTGCTGTGCTCGGGGGATAGTGGAAATAGACAAAAATAACCTTCTTCTCAGAGCGCTAGAAATAACTTTACATAATGGGGGGAGTTGTACAGTAGGCAAACAATTCATACTTCGCCTCATCTAAAAATGTGGAATCTGGAAGTGGGGCATTTAGGTTCGACCCGCATCGAATTTGGATTTCAGCAGGAGTGCATATGCATCACCTGAATGCTATAAAATGGGTTCATTTGATGGGCAGTTGGAAATATGTATCTGTTGTCGGAATTTTTACTTTACATAATCACTCTCTTGACCATTAGTCTACCTATGATTTTGTGCACTGACGTTTTTGTTGTTGTTGTTTTATTCGAGAGTGATAATCATGCTCGTTTTGCCTAGATTTCTTTGATTTTGTTAAATATCGTTTTCGTCACACTTTGTATGACTCAAATGACCAATTGTTAGATGTAAAAATAAATTTACTGAACCTGATATTCCGTCAGTTTTAGATGAAAGTCACGTCGGCCGATCTCAGAAGCCAAATGAATTCCGTGACCCTTCATTTGTTTTACTCATTAATTGAAAAGACAACTATGTGTAATTGTTCTGAAAGAATAAGAAAATCTGACTTTGCGAACATCGACCGGATATTCTCAATTATTGGGAGAGAATAACCCGTTTCAAGTGTCCCTAGTTAGGCGGTTCCATGCAGAAGCGTACATGTAAAGACTATGTGAACATAAACAAAGCCTTTTTGGGACAAAATTGGACAACTCAAAATGTTCTTATTTTCTACAAAATTGGAAAAAAGGCGCGGCGCTACGTGCTCAAATGTGAGTCTGATGCAAACTTTGACTGAATGTTTGAACCATAGTGCCATAAAGCCATGCTCACATGTTGTAAAAATCGTCAGTTATTTGAAGAATGATCTGCGATATGGATTTTCAACATTAAGATTATGATGCCTTGCCGGCATGATTGAAAACTGTTCACCGCTTCTTTCTTACAAAAAACTAGCCTGTGTTGATGTATACTCTGATTGTTTTTGATCTACTTCAGTTAGATCTGGCGAAAACCCATTGACTATACGTGCTTCTTCTTCTCGGGACAACTTTAGTTAGTTTAGTTCTTTAAATTTTCAACGTATGAATTAGGGATTGTTGTAAAATTTGGAGATTTTATCAAAATCGAATTTTATACATCAATTTTATTTTTCCGTATGGGAGATAATCCGATCCAACGTGGTGAAATATGGCCCATTCTGCAGTTCTCTCCTCTGATTTGAACATTTCGATTCAGTTTGTTTTTGAGCTTCTAATAGTAATGCTATGCTCGAACAAAAAAAATATTTTAGGAAGCGTCTCCAAAAATCGTTCGGTTTTTCGTCTAGAAATCTGTATATTTTTCTCGATATAGAGATTTTCAAAGGTGAGAGCGAATGGAGAATTATTTTCAGAAAACTCGAAAGATTCGCGAAGTCGGTTTTCTTTCGCCATTTTGATCGATTTTCATTCGAAAGAAATTTCTCGAATGAAAAACGATATCGAGAATCAGTCGAGAATCCTTCGAGAATTTTCCCAGTGTAGTAAAAAAAAACGATTAAAACCCGATGGAAGTAGTGCCGCTATTGACTTCGCCTAGCCTGGTACCTTAACTTACTGTCAGATTGCTTACCTATACACTTAAGCTAGACAACCAGGCTACCACTCGGAAGCTTCGTTCAGCCTCGGGATTATCTTTGTCAAGTGTAGCGTGAACGATTAACAGTAAAGTTTATAATCATTGTGTCCCAACCAGCCAAGTTGTGTTTGGATGTCAAATTCTTGAAAATTAAACATTTATAAACAATGTTTCTATTTGTTACCAAATCAAACCTGCTTTGATTAAATGCCTAATCTCCATTAGGAAGAACAATACAAACTGTTAAAACGGAAGTTAAAACCAAAAGTTGTCTCCCCTTAGGGGTTGTCCGCCCCTAGAGGAGCTCTCCCATACATCCCAGCCAGGCTACTATATAAGCTCTGCTCATACCCATTCAACTCCTCTTTCTCATGTAATACACCGAGACCTGTAGAGTGCAAGGCCGCGGCATGAGGGGAAGGAAGGGAGGGACAATCAAATCAAAGCAGGTTTGATTTGGTAACAAATAGAAACATTGTTTATAAATGTTTAATATTTGATTCCCAAATCGTAAACCTGCTTTGATTAAATGCCACAGTACCAACATATGGAGGTGTGGACCTCGGCCTTGTTGTAGCACCAAAAGCAGGTAGAGTAACCGCTGGGATGACACAGACATGGGCATAGATATGACACATTAATACTCAGCAAGAGAAACCCTGGTCGAGCCGCAAAGGGTTAATACATGGAGTAGATATAGAAGAATACTTATCTTCGTGTCTCATCCATGTAGCTGTGATCGTGGCTGTGGTACACCATATTACCCAATGTAGAAAACTCAAGGCACGCATGCGTCGTGAGAATTCATTCGGTAAGCACTGTATGAAACGGGGGTGAGGAGATATGCACAGCAACCCACAGCATACAGGGCGCCATCTTACGCCACCCTCAGTCCACAAATCGACTAACGTCAACTCTAGTACTTGAGTCCTTGGAGCTTGATCCGGTCTTGTGAGTTGACAGCGGCCGTCCTGAGTCTACTCTCCATGTGACGTCAACCTCTGAACTTTAATCCCTGTTGCTCCCTGTTGCTGACACTGGTAACCTGAAACAGAGATTAATACTCGCAAAGTGTCAGTTCTTTGTATGTTGACCTTGTGAGTTGACAGGAGGAGACTCGGCTGAGATCTAGAAGAAAGGTCATAGTTTCAACCTGAAAGGACACAAGCAAAATTGCAGTTAAGGTAAAGCTTAAACTCACCATTGTGTCAGGCCTTGAATGAAGACTTGATAGTCGAAGGACTAGCAAGTTGACCCATTACTTCTTCTTAGGTGATCATGTTGTTTGTGGACATATGATATGATTGAGAGATGAGATGAGATGATACAGCAAGCCGGATGACTCGCTGTGATGATGACAATTTTGCCCCCCCCCCCTCTTTTTTGAAATTACTTGACCACGTGCTGGGCAGCCACCAGCGGCCCAAGCGTGGTCACTCTATCTGATTGCACTGACATATCTCTCAGATAGAAATTGGTGAACGTGGAGTTTGCCGTCCAGGCACAAGACTGGACAATGTCATGGAGGGACAAGTTCTTCCATAAAGGCCATGAAGTAGCGATGGCACGAATTTCATGAGAAGAAGCAGTGGACAACAAAGGGGGAGCGTCAATGGCCAACTGATATGCCCATTTAATGGTCTTCTTCAATCACGAAGCAATGGTGTTCTTAGTGATGTCACGCACTACCGACGGCCGAAGAGACAAGAATAATAGCCGCCGAGCGCCTCGATCTGAATCCGTACGAGTGAGATAGTGGCGTATGGCACGAACCGGGCATAACAGAAGGTCGTCCTCAAGACCCTGTACGAAGTCTGATAGCGCAGGAATGGAATACAAACGCTGAGCACACGGACCTAGGCGAACCGATTCATTTTTGGCGATGAACTCAGGGACGGGGCGAAATGAGATACGCGACCAATTCGCCGTCCAGGTCATAGAAGATCTTTCAAGAGCATGAAGTTCAGAAACTCTAGACGCCAAAGCAAACGCCGCTAAAAAAGCAGTCTTATAGGAGACGGCTTTTAAAGAAGCGGACTGTAAGGGTTCAAAGGGCGGACGAATCAGAGCACACAGAACCACCCCGATATCCCATTTCGGTAACAGCTGGCGAGTACGGCGAGACTGTAACGCGAAGGCGCGAATGAGCGCAGAGATATTGTCGTTAAGGCTAATGTCGGTGCCCGAGGTAAGACGTAGTACCCTAGCCAAGGCAGAACGATACCCCTCAATCGTGCTGATTTGGAACTTCTTGTCACGATGAAGGTGAAGGAGGAAGTCAGCTACGAGGGAAATAGAGGCAGTGTCGGGATCGGCATCACGTTCTCGGCACCAGGAGACGAAATAGGCCCATTTCGCATGATAGAGCTGCGATGTGGAAGATCGATTTGCTGAAATCATCGTCCGTGCAACCTCTGCTGAAAATCCTTGGACTGAGAGTGCATTCTGGATAGTCTGCAGACGTGTAGGTTGAGCCACCGTGGGTTGTGATGGAGAATCCCGTGCGGTTGACGTAACAGGCTGGGCCAAACTGGCAGACAACGTGGCGGGGCAGTGAGAAGCGGAACCAGGACCGGAAACCACTGACGACGAGGCCACCACGGCACTACGAGCAGAATGATGCAGTCGTGTTGAGAAATCTTTTGAAGAACTTCCTGAATCAGGGCCATCGGTGGGTAGGCATAAGCTAGGAAGTTGTCCCAGTTGATCGAAAGAGCGTCGATGGCGAAGGCTTGAGGGTCCAGAATCGGACTGACGAACAGGGCTAACTGGGCGGTGTTCCTCGTCGCAAACAGATTGATCAAGGGTGACTCCCAGACGCTGCAGATCTGCCGGAACACCTCCGGATGAAGTTGCCACTCGGTCTGAAGAACGGTGTCTGGACGAGACAGGCTGTCCGCTAAGACATTGAGCCGACCCGGAACATGGCGAGCATGGAGATGACAATGATGAATGAGAGCCCAGTCGTACAGATCCCACACCAGACGAAACGTTGATATCGATCGGGTGGTACCCATCTTGTTGATGTGGGCAATGACCGTGGAATTGTCCGTCGCGATGAGAAGAGACGAATTCATGAGGCGTTGACTCCAATGTTGAACCGCTAGGATGACTGCCTTCATCTCCAGAAGGTTGATGTGAAGTCTGGCATCCAACGTTGACCATCTGCCGGACACCTCCAAATCGTCCAGATGGGCTCCCCAGCCGGTCTCGGAAGCATCGGTGTAAAGATGGTGAACCGGGGCCGGATATCGGAATGGCACTCCCTGCATGACGTTGTGGCGGGACTGCCACCAAATCAGATGTGGACGTAGAGACGTCAAGACCGGTACCGCAGGGTTGAGGAAAGATGTCTGTAGGTAAGGAGACAGATGATACTGCAGAGGCCGAACCTGGAGACGGCCGTAAGGAGTAAGGTCCTGTGTGGAAGTAAGCAAACCCACCAGACTTTGCCACTGCTGACGTGTCTGTGACGTTGATGACAAAAACTTTAGAATCAGCAGCTGAATCTTGTTCCAACGATCCTCTGGAGGGTATACCAGTTGTAGACGAGTATCGAACACCGCTCCGATGTAACGGCGAATTTGCGCCGGGACCAACTCCGACTTTAGAGGATGAGGAATGAAGCCTAGATGACGTAAAACAAGCAGAGTGAACCGGACCTGCGCGTTGAGACGGGACTCGTCCGCAGCCCACAGAAGGATGTCGTCGATATAAACCTCGATTTGAATACCTCGCAGGTGTAGAAATGCCATGACTGGTGAGGTGATACGGGTAAATAGCCAGGGAGCGATGTTGACTCCGAACGGGAGGACCTGCCATTCGAAGCGACGACCGTTGATAGTGAAGCGCAGGTAACGGCGATGACGTGGATGAATTGGAATATGAAGATACGCGTCCTGCAGATCGACTGAGGCCAACCAATCCCGGTGATTTACGCGGGCCCGAATCGATGATACAGAAGGCATCTTGAAATGAGGAGGAGTGATGAGATGAAGCTTGTTTAATACCTTGAGGTCGATCACCATCCTCATCTGGTCCGAATCTTTCTTTGGTACCAGAAACACGTGGCTGTAAAAACCTACGCTGACTTCGGTCCGTGGTAACTCCCTGACGGCTCCCTTGTCGATGAGCGTGGTGACCGAAGATAGAAGCGTCTGTAAGTGACCTGCGGGAACTGGCAGACGGGAGGGACGAGGCCAAGCGATGAGTTTGGGCAGCGATTGAAAATTGAATAGGAAGCCCTCCTTCAAAACTTTTATAATCCAGACGTCGTCTGTAATGAGCCGCCAGTTCTCGTAGAAATACTGTAGACGCCCGCCCACGACCTGATGACTGAAAGACCGGAAGGCGGGTAGTAGAAAATCTTCGGCCTGATCGGAAACGGAAATCGGATAGTCATTTGCTGGATTTTCCACCACGTCCGGAAGATTTTCCATGGAAGGAACGGCGACCACGGCCTCGGGGGGGTTTGTCGAAGCCACGAAAACTATCCCGAGGAACCACATCCTGGTTGGTGGACTTGGAAATACGACCCCGTTTAGGTTTCCGATCCACGGAAAAAGAAGAACGACGAGTCACGGCAGTAATCAAACGAGACGTGCGTTCCTCTCTAACAGCAGGCATAGCGGCCTCAATGGCATTGTTGAAAACCAACTTAGAGGCTAATGGTTGACGAAGCAATTGATCCTTAATAAAGCATGGAACGTCAGGCTTGACCTGCTTAAGTAACGCGTTACGCTGGGCTTGCAAAAGCGATACATAAGAAAAAGAACAAGCCTCAATGAGATTGCGGTTAGACTTAATGAGGGTGTCTAAGAAACCACGCAAATACTCCAAACGCCCTGGAGATAAAGAAGCCGACCCATCTTCCTGGCGTAACGCAGGATCCAAGGCAATCCGAGAAGTAGCCAACAGAAACCAATCCGCGACCGAAGTAACACGTTGCATAAAAAGCAACATTTCCATAACATTATCCATTACTTTGGGGCCAATCGGAACGAGGGTTGATTTATTTGCCTTGGAAATTTGACTCAAATCCCGATCACGTTTGGGTGGTTTATCGGGTAAGATGTTATCATGGATTTCATATTTAAATGAAAACTGGGGCTTCTTAAACTTGTTGTCGTCCTCTAATTGACGGTCAAACTTCACAAAATTAGACTCCCAAGCCGGAGACGGCGCACATGAGCTAGGTGTTTTACGCGACGTAGGCTCATACTCGGCAGAAGCCGCAGTCGGACAACTAATTCGAGAAGAAGACAGTGGATTCGAAGAAACCGGCATGTCCGGTACAAGCGCCATAACCGCTTTCATTTTATCCGGAAACGGCATAATAGACGGATCCGCCGTAATCTCCGCTGACGAGGAGGAGTCATGATCACTAGACGTACTCGACGAAACCGGTGTAGGTGGACGGAGAGTGTAACGTCGACGAGAGGCTGATAAATCGTGATCAACCACTTGATCAAGAAACGGAGTCCGAGATGGCGTGTCAGAACGACGAAGTAAACAGCCTGAAGGCGTACGAGAACGTCGAACAGAAGTACGAGAACGGCGTACCGGAGAACGGGAAGGCCGTAAAATAGTACTAAGACGAACCGGAGACCGAGATGTACGAACCGGAGAACGAGACCGTCGTGAATGAGAATGCCGTACTGGTGAATGCAAACGGCGATGCGGTGAACGAGAACGTCGCGGAGAAATCAAACTCCGTACAGGCGAACAAGAACGCGAACGGCGTCGAGATGTATGTGAACGACGTTCAGAATCACGGGAACGATGATGTGACTGATCAACAAACAGAGTAACCGGGGAAGTTAAGTCCGCAATTTGAACACTCAAGGGCAGGTCCGAACGACCCACCATAGAACGAGATACAGATTTAGAAACATGTGTTTTAGATTTAACCTGTAACGGTGAAACAACTACACGACGATGTTTCTCTCCTTTGGATTTCTTAGAAATGTGTGATAAACCAATAGGCAAAGGAGAAATAACATGTGGTGAAGTAGCTTTCTTTTGTCCGATGGGGACAATAGAATGCTCAGGCAAGGCCGACCTGGTTCGAGAAGCCTTTGTTGGGCGAAACAATGGAGCCGGTTTGGCAGGGACTCCAGACAATGCGAGCCCGGTAGAGGTCAAGCTGTCTAGCAATTGAACATTATCTTCCTGTAGAATAGTGCCACTGGGGGGAATATTTACAGACGAACCTGGGCTCTGAAATTTATGAGACACATCTAAGCCAACACCGTCAAGATCTTCATTGGCTTTCATGTCATTTACAAGGGAAATTTCTAAGAGTCGTCTATCGACCTCTGATAGATTAGAATCCTCAGACGCATGTAACAAATAAGCACGATGGGCTTGGGCATATTTCTTCCAAGTAGCAGAATCCCATAGTGAACATTCCGCACACGAGGTATGGCGATAACATAAATCTTTACAACCAAAACAAACCGTGTGGGCGTCCAAACGGGACAACGCTTGCCCACACACACGACAAGAATTATTTACAAGGGGAACAGAAACCTCAGACATAGCTAATGTAAGAAGAAATTCCCGAAAAGAAACAACACAAGTCAATCTCAAAAGGATATAACCGGCGGTTGCAACAACAACAACAACAGCTGTATTGTATAACACTTCTTCCTAGATGTGTACTGGTCGAGTACAAACTGAGAAAGAGGAGTTGAATGGGTATGAGCAGAGCTTATATAGTAGCCTGGCTGGGATGTATGGGAGAGCTCCTCTAGGGGCGGACAACCCCCTAAGGGGAGACAACTTTTGGTTTTAACTTCCGTTTTAACAGTTTGTATTGTTCTTCCTAATGGAGATTAGGCATTTAATCAAAGCAGGTTT
>JAVTVY010055037.1:0-30259 GCA_036873755.1 Hanleya hanleyi | reverse complement strand
AGTCTCATCAACCATAGTCACACTTATTAATCCACCAAAAGGCATTCCCTCGAAGACTTTATTAAAACTAAAGACGTTTGGCGAGTCAATTCTGATTGGATATCGAGGGTCAATTTAAGATAAAATTTAGACAAAAACTTCAATAAACCAAGCTGTACAACGAGAACAGTTAAATTTGGCCCAACAAGCACACGCATACAAAGATATTGATTATCTTCATATCCAGTAGAAATATTCTATATAGGCGGCAGAAATACACACACATAAGCTACAGCCATCCTATAACTTGGTCTGTCCGATATGACAATAATTTACTATTATTGCGTCTACCCAAGTTTGGGAAACATCAACTACGGCGCCTAGTGATAATTATCGGAAATTATTGTTTCCAAGGTTCGGCTAGAGCAATAACTACCAGGTGATAAATTGGGAACTTAACGGATCCGGCTAAATCCGGTGGTATTATACTGTGTCATTTCTAGCTCACAAAGGCAAGAGGCCACTTCGTTCCAGATTGCATTTCCTGCCTATGGTAAATGTTATAACACTACAACGACCCCGTAGACATTTGTATAGAGTGATAAGTGCTTATTCTGGAAGATCACCTGCAGTTCTTGCTCTCAATATTTATATCTATGTTTATCTTAACCAGGAATACCCCACAGGTTAGCAACTTAAATATAAGACAAAATACACTAAAAAAACAGCTGCTTGTCATTCCAGGATACCCAGCGATAACATTTTGGATACCTCATCAGTTTTTACTCAATTAAACGCCTATAAATGAACTCACCAAAAAATTTATTTATTTTCTGATAAATTTACATTCTAGCTGGCAATATAAATTGTGGGATAATTGCGATATTCCGAAAACCGCACCTGGATTTTTGAATATATATGGAGCGGTTTGTGAAAAGGTAGTCTTCAAATTTCGTCGCTAATCCAATGTAAATTTCAGATTCTTACAATACAGTTTTCGAAGCAAAAAAAAAAAAAAAAAAGGAAACAAACAAACAAAAAACGGAACGGAAGTGATCTTTTTAAGTTCAACAATTCGAAAATAGAAAAACACAACCTTCAATTAAAAGCATGGAAAAAATCGTAACTTTACGTTTTATATCAAAGGAGTTTTAGCATAATAGCCTTGAAGGATGACAAAGAAAAGTCTGAAAAGCGAGAGAGGAGTGAATGAGCTGTAATTTTCTTCAATTTATGACAGGTAGTTTCTTCAACCAAGTTGATTGACGTGAAAAATGAATGCAAATCTCTTGACTTATCAATATTGTTTGTTGAACAGCTTAGAGAAAGTGAACTATACGATCTAGATGTGTTTAGATAAACATGCGTGGCCCATCTCCAGTACTCCAGGACCAATCCGAGTCCCTTTTAGGGAACCTAGACCATTACCCCGGTCTAGGCGAGGAGAAATATTCTGGGAAAGTGATGTCGCTGTGACGCCGTCATTAGAGCTTGATCCAAGGGAATCGTGTGGTAAATTTCAGCACCATAGACACTTGATTATCGCAAATATTTGGTGTCGAGGCATCCCCCGCACTTCCGCCAGCCTGCGGCACATCTCACATCAACTAAGACAGAGAGGGTTAATATATTTTACTAGTTCCGCCCATCTGGTAAGAAAAGTGAATGGTGGAACCTTATATGTACGGCGTGTAGACACGTGTGTAACGTATTTGAAGTTTGGGAAACACCGGGGGTGATGAACAGAAGACTACTTCATTTCGAGCCGAACATAGTTTTGATGTAATCAAGCATGACATCGCATAGTTACTTGACGCTAGCGAGAGAGAGAGAGCGCAAATTACGGTGTATCGTCGAATTCAGCAATATTTCAGCTATATAGCGACGATAAAAAAATATAATTATTCCAACAAAAACAAGCTAATAACCCAGCAATCCAGAAGTAATCAACGCAACACACCAAAAACATGTACATACATGTACATTAAAATTTATACAATAAACCGATTTCTCTCAAATAATTTAAAATGCAGTTTTCTTTTACCCGATTAAAAAGATATTCTAAAGAAGTTGCTTGATAAAAAGAATCGTTTACAATCTTAAAATCTATACAGGCGATTAGAATGTGTTTCACTGTGACATCTTCGTGGCATGGCCATGAAGATCTCACGGTGAAACATATTCTCATAGACTGCATAGATTTTAAGAGTGTAAGAGATACTTTTTTATCGAGCAGCTACGCTAGAAGATCTTTTAAGCCGAGTAAAAGAAGATTGTATTTTAGATTATTTGAGAGAGATCGCTTTGTTGTACAAATTTTAATGTTTGTACCTGTTTTAACGCATTAGTTTACTGAGTTAGTAACTTGAATACTTAGATTTTTGTTTGATCTTCGCTATATAGCTGAAATATTGCTGAACGCGACGTTAAACCTTAGTTCTCTCTCTCTCTCTTCGTGGCATGGAATACGCCTTGGGGTTGTTTCTTTTTTGGTAACTGTTCGTCAGTTAATCGTGCATGACCGATTCTACATCGCCTGATCATGGCTTGATCGAAACGATTCAGCCTGCTCAGATGAGTGTATCCTACAATTTTTGGGACGCATGATGTGTGCTATTATCCACAGCATCGCATAAAGATCGAAACAGCTAGAAGGTATGGAATCGCTATAAGGGATTCCAACAGGATCAACCTCATTATCTAGGGCTGCCATAGCCATTTCATCAGCGTCAGTATTTTCTTTGATGCTAACGTGGCCAGGCAACCAACAAAACACATCAATCTGTTGATGAAATCTACGGTCGTATAATTGTAGAATATTCAAGACGGTGGGATGAGTTAAAATTTCACTCTTAATCGCTTGAACGCTACTTCGATCTGGTCGTGCTATTCACATCCGGCATGTTGTAGCAGCAGACGGGGTACGGATATAAAAGAGAGAGTATTAGATTTAACATCGCGTTCAGCAATATTTCAGCTATATAGCAACAACAAATAAACTCTTAAGTACGCAAACAAGTAAACCAACGACCCAACAACAATTCAAAAGTGATAGGGTTAATGTATGCACCAGTGCTTTGATGTGTTTTCTATCTGGTCTGGGCTTCTTGGGATCTGCCCTGGATCGGCCCCCCTAATTATTTTCTCAGCCCTTGAGCTAGGCAGCTGAAACTTACCAGGCTATACCCTTGGGTCAAACTCTACCTGAAAATATAAAAATATCCAAGAAGGCCACTACGATGTCGTCACAGTAACGTCATTTTCAAAAGGCATTTTTTTTATTATGTAATTTTTTTCGCAAAAAACGTGTGACAATTTCGTAAATAATAGTCAGATGTGAAATAAGTTAATCTTTGCTCACTTTTTCTCGCCAAAAAAGCAGGCATTTTGAAGAAAAATGACGAAAACATCACTTTTCTAGTACCCAACATGGCCGCCCTGCTCTGGGGTTCTGCAAATAGGCTCAAAATTAACGCAATACGATAAGCTTCAAAGTCACGAAGTTCCAGCTCTCAAGTTTCCGTCCTAGAGATAGGTCAGACAGTTTCGCCTGGCGTCCGGGCCTGGTATGGTTAAAATCTGTATACCAAACACTTAAAAGAATCTCTTACAAACTTAACCTCTATACAGTTGGTCAAAATATGTTTAACTGTGACTTCCTCATGACATTAAATACACATCAGAGCTGGTCCCTTTTTAACCCTACCAGGCTTGGGGGCTGGCAAAACGCGCCCCCCCCCCCCACGCCGCACCCCCCCCCCCTATCAAACGTTCTGTGCTATCGCCATTGAGAGCTGACACTCCGTGACTTTATAGTTTATCATATTGGGGTCATTTTGAGCCTATTTGTATATCCCCGAGTAAAGGATCCTTGGCAAATTCAAGATGGCGGCCACGCGGAGTAACAGAAAAAATGATGTTTTCGTCGTTTTCCTTCAAAATTTCTGCTTTTCCGCGATAAAAAGTGGGCAAAAACTATTTTATTTCACATCACATTAATATTTACTAATTTATCACGCAGGTTTTGCGGAGAAATTGCATGAATGAAAAATTCGAAAAATCTGACCGAATAATCGAGGCCTGTAGCTCATGGGGTAAGAAGAATAATTATGGGGGGGGGGGCGAAATGCCCCCTCCCTAGGCCTGGACAGAGGGTTAATACATGTTCATGAGGCAGTCGACAATGACCGAATCTACAACGCCTGATTATAGCCTGATCGAAGCGCTTCTGACTGCTAAGATGAGCATAACCAATAGTTTGTTTAACTCATTAAGTTTGTTGTTAACATCAACATCCCATAAAAAAATGAAACATGGTCAATACTCGTTATACGAGACTCCAAGATGATTAACCTCATCAGGCCTTAGGGAACGATTCCATTGAGCGTTTTTGCTTCGTTCGTTTAAAACGATGGGGGAAAAGGCGTCCTTCGGGCATCGTTTTCATCTTCGTGGAAAACCATTGAAAAAGAAACGTTCAACGCAATGGTTCATTCTGCAGTGAACAAAGTCGTTCGTTTTACAGAAACCCATTGCGTTTGTTCCTTCTTTGTTTGTCATCGTTTCATCGTTCGCTGGAAATCGAAGGAGCGAGAATCTAGTCTCGTGATGATTGCATTATCCAACCTGACAACGCAATCTCCGTGGGCATGAAAAAAAAGAATCCGGTAATTCAATGTAACGTTTGGAAAGGATATAAATTACTTCTACCTGCAAATAGATGTTTAAGTTAAGCTACATAATGAGAAGACAAAAAGAAATAATGCGCATATTTGTTTCCCCGAGGGAAGCCGATATTCCCACCCTCAGACCCGGGTAACTCGGTTCGCCTAAATGCTATCTCCGCGCCAATTCTCGATCACATTATTTCCCCATATTTTAACGTATGATAATATATATGGAGTCTATTATATATCTATCGCTCTATGTAGGAACAAACGATACACCCGCTGGAACCCCTCAAGTACCTGGATATCTTTAATTATACCGACTTTCGAAATCCTGCTATAAAACGGAACATATTGCTCTCTTGGTATTAGCCAAATCTTTTAGAATATTTCTGGTCCATGTCTGCATTTAATACTACCTGTCCCGGGCGATTTGGGATGCACCGCAGCTTGCGGGGGGGGGGGAGAGTTGGAGGAGGGTCTAAGTGCTCCTATATATTTTCGTTACTGTGCTGAAACTGTGACGAGTGCTGAAACTT
The DNA here is from genome assembly GCA_036873755.1 of Hanleya hanleyi. Lineage (NCBI taxonomy): Eukaryota > Metazoa > Mollusca > Polyplacophora > Lepidopleurida > Hanleyidae > Hanleya > Hanleya hanleyi. The sequence goes on along the minus strand of JAVTVY010055037.1, from coordinate 25,074 downwards.
ACCACAGTATATCTCTGGGTCAAGCTCTACCAGAAAATGTAAAAACACTCCAAGATAGCTGCCATGATGACGTCACAGTGAAATCATTTTTCAATAAGTCATTTTTTGGACGATTCTTCATTCAGATGTTTCTCTACAATGTTTTCTTCGCAAAAAATGCATGATGAATCTCAGTAAATAGAAATCTCATGTGAAATAAGATAGATTTTGCCCACTTTTAGTCGTAGAAAAGCATGAATTTTGAAGAAAAATGACGAAAATATCACTTTTCTTGTACCCCACATGGTCACCATTTGAATATACCCATGATCCTTTGTCTGAGAGGTTCTGCGAATAGATTCAAAATGACCCCAATATGATAAACTACAAATTCACGGAATGCCAGCTCTGAAATTTTTGTCGATCCGGGGATAGAAGCAAAAAAAAACAGGGTTGGGGGCGCAAATGTGTCGCCTAAGTCCAGGTAGGGTTAATATTATGTGGAGAGGCAAAAAAAGCTGGAAACTCTTATTAAATCAGCTATCCCAGTGCTTGGGTTAAAACATCTGAATACTCTACGATGGATTATTTAATCATTCATAGTCAGAAGTTACACATACCGTGATCAGTTTTGATACGGTATATTAGAGCCAGGTATATAATCCTGTTATTAATGGTTTAACGGCCTACATGTATATAGGCTACGCCAGTCAAGCAGTGTGTTGGCGTGTCTTAGTAAAACGTCACTCAGGTGGAGCTACTTTCGATCGTTTTCCCCCCCATAGATGGCGAGTCACAGTCATGGAACTGTAAAGAAAACCATCAACTTACCGCAATGTTGTTTTTTTCTTCGTTCGTTTTTCCAATGTTTTATAACGCCCACAAAAATACACTCGTGGTTCCTGGCATGGGGAAATGGGGTAAATTATGGATCCACGAACGATACAAGGTGAACGCTCTCTTAGCCTTGTTTCCACATCACAGAAGCAAAAAACAATACGATGCACCTATACTATACAACACATGTATCAGACTTTTACATTTTTGTTACAATGATCTTAAACTCGCGAGTAAAGTTTCCATCAAATGAAAGACCATTAGAAACAGTGTCCGAAAATATTTATTGTAATTTTTTACAATTTTTGTTACACATAGTAGACTGCAAATAAAGCATGCTATTCTATGGTGGCCTGTTGAACTCATATCTAGGTCCAGTGACGTCACACTGCTTAATATATATATTTCATACTGTGTATGCACTTTCCAATGCTTGATTCAAGCTTAAGGTGTGTATACTTTGAGTTTCAACCAAAATGTGTCACCAAAATCTGAGAGATGGTAACTCATGAGTGTCAAGTCAATTTGAATCTTGCATTTAATTTCCCCGATTTTGGTGAAACATGCACATTGGAACAGTGAGTCTGTGTTGAAACTCAAAGTATACACACCTTAAGCTTGAAGCAAGCATTGGAAAGTGCATACACAGTTTGAAATATATGTATTAAGACACTGTGACGTCACTGGACCTAGATATGATTGCAACAGACCACCATAGAATTTATTTGCAGTTTACTCTGTGTAAAAAAATCGTAAAAAATTACAATGAATATTTTCGGACACTGTTTCCAATGGTCTTTTATTTGATGGAAACTTTACTTGAGGGTTTACGATCACTTTACATTGAATACTGAAAACACAAGCATTCAAATTTTTCCTCATATTCTCCGGTTCATAATCGATAAAGAATGTCCTTGAGAGCGAATGAGATTCCGGCAGGATCTACGATCCAAAATAATAAACAGTTCAGAAAATAAGACCTCAAGTCTGACCGACTATTTACCTGATAAAATATCTTATATTGGGAAAGTTTTTTTTTCTCAAATGCCCGCTTCCTCGTCAATCTGACGATGACAGACAAACTGTGTGTGGAATACGAATGTGAGACGTAGGACTGCACATCTTTAACACGTCAATACTCTCGACATCTATCGATGGCAGTTTTGACAACACATTCATTTCGCGTTTGATTGACTGGTGAATCGATCTCTTTGTTTATCATTATGCCATCGAGAAATATCTGATTTTCAATCACCACGAAGGAGGAAATCTTCGTTAATATAATTCGCATAAATTTATAAGAATCATCGATCGTGCGACATCAGTTTATCATATTTTACTCTTTTACGAAAATAGGTCAAGCTCTTTGGCGCGCGTTATCATCTGATTCTTTGCCTTCCATATATGGCATACATGCAATTCTGTGAACAAAGTATCCTTACGATGGGGAGAGATTTCGTGAAGAAGGTAAAATGGACGGAAGAGACATTTTTCTACATTTAAATTCGAAGATACTGTGACGTGAAAAAATTAAATCATCATACACGTATTCATTTATCTGGTTTATATCACACTCGTTCGATAGAAGTCAGATAAATGATCACTGTTAGTGATAATCCATATGTATCAGCTTCGGTGGGAAGGATATAACATGAACCTGAGGAATATCGAGTTCACACTCGTACCCAATGCAACTACACAGCACAAGAATAGTCCACAGAAATTCGAGATACCACACATAAGACGATTCTTATACGTGTCCTTGAAATGACCATTCACAAATAATTCATAATAGAACTTACATGAAGGAAATAGTAATTCACATGTAGAGTCCGACAGTAAAATACAGAGTGCTTTCTCACGAGATAATTTTTCTACACTTTACAGTTAGAGTCACTGGCACAGGTAAATACATAGCAACTCTGGAACCGATGTCGTTACGCCGTGGTATCACATTACAAATTAAGTTTGGGGAGTGGATGTTGGTTTTCCTGAGCAGGGTAAGGTGTCTCAGTAAGAGGATGGACGGACGTTTCTGAAGTTCCCACCAGTACATTCAATCAAACCATGGATTCGCGACGCGAGTTTGACAGCATAGATCTTCTGGTAAGCCACGTGCAGGCGTAATTGATTCGGTGCTTGTTGTCGGTTCTGGCACAAAATGCATATCTACTACAGTATCGTTGACCAAGCAGGATAACTTTCACTGATTTGTCCCAGGTGGTGGTGTCATTTGACCTACGGTGTAGTGAAACTCTCTGCCATGTTAAAGAGAGTTCGTCGAGAGTCGTGAAGTCATCAGAGTTTGACCTTCGAATCAATGTCTCATCTTTCCCTTTCGCGTATATGAAAGCTGTTTCTTCAAGACTGTTCTCTTCAGATCGGGCTTTAGCCGATCCAGGTGTGATATGATGTGACATCAGTGTTGCTGTGAGTGGACTGCTGATGAGTGCGGGGGGTTGCGATAGGCAAGCAGGACTTTGTCTAGCGTGTGCCGATTTCTGACCTCAGAAACCGAGACAGAAAATGACGCATGTGAAGATTTTTGAAGCTCTGCACGAGCCTTTTCACAAGTTCATTCGTAGCAGGATGGTACGACATTGAAGTTTGTCGAATGCCGTTTTGCTTCATGAATGTGAAAAAGTCATCTGCAACGAATTGAGGCACGTTTTCGCTTGCAAGTTATTCTGGCGGATGCAATCTAACCAACCGAGGTACTGTGGTTGTGTTCATTGGAATGACCTCTGAGCGCTTTAAATCGGCCTGGACGATTACCAGGAACATTTTCCCGAGGAAGCGTCTCGCGAAATCCATTTGCAAGCGTTGCCATCGTCTCTACGGAAATTCGGTACGTTTCCTGGTAACCTTGGAGGTATTTCGCGACGTCTTTAATTTTCTGGTCGATTCATGACCACCACGTGTACCTACCTGTTCAGACAATTGATTACTACCATGTCCAAGTCCCCTCATGTAATTTCTGAGTACGAATCAATGTCGCCGTTGTGTCTGTGCTGTGTGCTTCGTTGTCGACTCAAAGTTATATTGATTTGACTGATGCGGTATCGCAGGATTGTCGATCTTCACTGTCATGAGTCGGAAATCGTGAAATTCGGAGTTGGCGGGCATTGTTGTGGTTATATACAAGATCTCATACTTGTTGCCTCCAATGAGCAATGTCCAACGCTGAAGTCTAGATGCGGCTGCTGTTGACACCGATTTGCAAGAGTGACAGCCAGTCAACAATGGCTGATAGTGAGGTGGCCTAGGGCCATATTTCGGGAAGATCGTGAAAGAAAGCACGAAACTAGGCACACCTATTATTTGGGACATATAGAACAATATCAGACGGGGTGCCCCTTGCTCCAGGCCATGTAATGCACTCTGACCCCCAAAAGGGCATCTTAGGGGCAATATTGTTATTCAAAGAATAGTTAGCCTCCCAACTGTTTTGTTATTTTTATTATCCTTAAGGCTGGGAAGCTAAAACTTGCCACATTGTATCATTGGTTCCAGCGCTGCCAGAAAATGTCACAAAACCCAAGATGACATCATTTTCAAAAAATAAGCCATTTTGCGGACGATTTTTCGGGTCGAGATTTCCAATTTTTTATTTGCGCAATTTTTCTTCGCTGAAACTGCCTGGTTTATTAGTAAATCATCATTTATTCGAGAAAAAACAGGCTCAAAATAACTCCAATATCATAAGCAAAAACTGCGCTAAGTTACAGCTCTCAACATTTCTCCATGTTGGAGCACCAGGGCGAAGTTCTCGGAGAAGGAAGTGGGGTGGCTAAAACCACCTAAACCAATTAGGTTTACATAATCGCCTGTGTAAAAGGAAACTATCTCCCGTTATCCATGTAAAACTTGACAATTCAACTTTCTGTCTGGCCAGGCTGGCCAGGTTAGTTTTTCTGAGTATTCTTGCATTTACCAGGTTTACCCCATGTTGAAGCGTTTACCCCATCAGACCTCCTCGATGCTCATCCATTAACGTCCGATGAGCTTTTTGTTTGAGCTGATCTGTCATCACCTCTTCCGAGCTAGCTTATCTGATTCCGCTTAAGTCCGTGCTAGTGGCCGTGTGGATACTTCATTACCTCCACATGAACCGTCTGAGAATCCACCGTATGCTCGGGTCTGTTGGAGGTTGGAGGTAAGTTAATCCTGTCGGTCAAAACTCCTCAAAAGTGCAATATACTTCTATACGTAACTGATGAGTTTATTGATCACTGGAAGCTGGAAATCTACTTTTCGTTTTATTTGTTTTGTTTGATTTGCTTTTCTACACGTGTTGCAAAACGATGAATGATAACTTGGAAGATTAATGAAAAGCGGGTCATTTCTCTGTTATGCTACCCAGAACAAACGTACCATTGACCTGTCGAAGTCGGCGTCCAATCATGTGTTCATTACTAGCTAAACACCTGATTTGAACAGCATTTATCAATTTATTTGATAATTTTTCTGTCGGCCATATTTTTACAAAAGTTCTGGTCGAGTTGCTATGCAAATAGGGCATTGTCAAAGTATTTTTGTGAGTGTGAGTACGTCAATCGTTAAATTCGTTATTGGTTTGATTTTAGGCATATTGTGCTTGTCTGAAATGTCGAGAACTGCTGGAATTTCTGCATAGCTTAACACTTTCATCCTCCCAGCAACAGTGTGTTTAGATTTTGCCATTTTTGTTGTAAATAGTTAAATAAATTATTCCATCATTAGATGTTGTTGTTGTAACTGTATGTCGTCGTTGTTGTAATTGGATGTTGTTGCTGTTGTTGTTGTAAACAATAAATACACTATGTAATTGTAATGTACTTGAAGGATATGCAGCACAATGTGGATTTGTTCGATGGGTTTTCCGAACTAGTGACTGGTACCAGTGCGTGATTCGTTCATGGTATGTAACAAAATATCATAGCGACGTATCGAAATTTTTGCAGAGAAATTTTGATGCTCTTATTTTAATTAAATATGTTATCTGCGATAACTTTTTGAAAAGTTTTCCTGTGAGAGGAAATTGTTAAAAATTTTGTTTAATTTTAGAATTAGTTTGGTTGTAGATTCATCAGCAAATCAATCCTTATTGATTGCCTCATCCAACACCTTTTTTGTTGTTGGTCCGTCGTCCGTCCATCACGCATTGTCTGCTCAATGGATCGAGAACTACTCAACCAAATTCGTGAAACTTGGGGAAAAGCATTTGTGGCAGGACCGCATGAACTGATTACACTTCTGGGTCTGTCAGCAGTTTCACTGGTCTCTTTTCTGCCCGTTTTGTTTCATTCCTATAAAGATATATGTCCTGCATTAGCATCTGCTGAATATCACAGTAACTACTGGAATGAATTCCGCGAAACTTGGAGAAAAAAACTTGTGGTGGGGCCTCACCATTTGATCAGCTTTCGGAGTCTTCCCAAATTTGCTTTCTTCTCTCGGTTCATCCATCCGTTGTCCCTCACAGATTGTTATCAACATGTCACTTTTAGTCGCTTTCTACCTGGGGCAAACAGGGCCATGGTTTTCTTTTCCCTTACACTGTATTTACATGCACTCACAATGGGTCCATGGACAAAAAATGCATGTAATAGAAGAAGCAGGATGTAGCCCATGAGGTGCTTCAAATTGTTTACAAACTGTTTCCTAACAACTACACTATTCGATGCCAAAATATTTTCCATAGTTTATAAATTTTGAAAATAATAACAAACAAGTACAGTCTGCTTTGGTAAACAATTGTATTGATTATGATTTTGAAATACAGTGAAGTTGTTAGAATACACAAAAACATGCTAACTCATGTAATTTACGTCATTTTTATATAATTACAACAGCGGAATACACGAGGTCATCTGTCCAAAAAGAAGGTGGTGCCAGCCACGAATGGCATGTTCAGATGAAGAGAAAAATGCTGCCGTCACCTGCCACAAAAATGAAACGGTACGGACAACGTCTCAAAGAGAATGATGTGTTGTATAGTTTATACATGATGAAACAAGCTCTGCGCATGAAACAGTTTAGGCTACAGAGGAAGTTAGTCGAGAGTCCGGAAGCAGCTGCAAAGTGAAAGGAAAACGCGAGGATTTATATGAGGCATGTGCAGTTGAAAGAAACGGGAATACAGAGCCCAGAGAAAAAGATACACATTCTTACTCGTGAAGGTAGAGAGCAGCAGAGAGAATACTGGAGAAAAAAAAGGCCAAATCAAGCTAAATAAATATCGCCTGATTTCGCAGCATACACAACAGGCGAATGTTAGATGGTCAACACTGATGAAAGTCTCACGTCTGCCAGAAGAAACAGTAGACCCTACTACCCTCTTAATTACAAAACCTCGGAAAGTACGGGCTGATCCACTTAACAAGAAGGCATTTTACAAAAAATCTAGAGGTGTCTCGTGCAATGCCATCAAATAAATCCGTTTTGAAAAGAAAGCTCGAACCAGCCCATGTATTGGGAACAACCGTAAAGGAAGCTCATGCAGACTTTTTGAAGAGAAGAGAAGAGAAATGTAGATGAGCCAAGTTTGAAGCATTACCATCGACGTCAGTCAAGATTACATCATCTACGATGTACATTGTTTGTCTTTAGGAGTACTGCACCAACATAGAGCTCATGATACGCTCAGTTAACAACAAATACAGGAGCCATGATATGCCACAGCTTGCACTGAACAATTACAAGCGTCTAGTCCGTCATTCATAATCCAGCCGTCGTCCACCAGAGAACATCCGCGTCCATAATCCAAAGACCCATTCCATTTCCATATAACAGTATTAGCACCAAATTCAAAAAGACAAAAGTATACATAAACATAGGCTTGTTTCCTGCAAGAGAGAAGCGGTCAACAGTTTTCAATGATGCCGGCAAGACATCATGATGTTCCAAAATATCAAATCCGTATCGCTGATCAGTATTCTTAATCCATAATATTCGTTATAGAGTCGTCATCTAAAAATGATGCACCTCAGTCACGCTTTGATTGTGACTGTTCATATGAGTACCATGAGGATCTTGAAGTACATGGGTTCATACGGCCCCCAGCCCCGGGCCAAGCGGAATTAGACACATGTTACGAAACGTAGCGCCATAGATCTTGCACGCTACGTTCGTATTTTGCTATCAGCATGCGATATGTATCGCCAAATTTGAGAAACTTTGAGTGGAGGCGCTTGGTGGAATAGCCCTGTTTTATAAGTTTCTGCAACAATGTTTTGTGACGTTGATTAAAATCATCACATTTAACACAGGATCTAGCAAATGCTACTAAGCGAGATATGTATACGCCATATGCAGGTCCCACTGGAATATTACTATCCAGAAAGGGACAGTCTACGATGTCGAAAATGTAATCATCCCTTTTGCCACAAAGTCGACGAGAGAGAATGCCCGCTTCATTTCCATAGAGGTAGAGATCTAAACAAGATGCGCCCGCAGGGCCATCCGCAGTTTCCCTCAAATCCAGTGAAGGTGGATATATATCCCCCACTGCGTCACCCATACAGCGACCATCCACAGCGAGAAGATCGTCCACACAGCGCCCGGCGAATGAGAAGGAACGGGCTTTGAATGGATCGGCCTTTGAAAGCGCCTGCATATAGTCATATTCGTAAGAGAACAGATACAGGTCAGCCAACAGGGGTGCACAATTAGTACCCATTGGAATACCTATATGCTGCTGATATATTGTGTTGCCAAATTTCACATAGATATTTTTAATGAGAAATTCAAGCAACTCTATAAACAAAGAAACATCCCATGAATGATATCTCTTGTATGTAGTCGAGCTAAAGAATGCTTTATGGCTTCCGACATTAATATATCTACGATCAGTTTTCATGAACACAGATACTATTAATGAACTTATACGGTCAATAAGGTCCTGATGAGGGATTGTAGTATAGAGAGTCGAGAAATCCCATGTGGATACATGTCTGTACGGTATGTGACCTTTAGCATCAAGTTCTTCCGTAAGACATTTTGAGTTTTTCAATATCCACATACATTCAACGCCAGAGTTCTTAGAAATAGTGGCGCAATACCTTTCCCAAAATGCTTTTACCTCCTGAAGGGCCCTCGTCAATAGGGTTGAAAGAAGCTTGGTGGTGCAGCTTCTAGAACCAGCTATGAATCTAGCTTTGTATGGTGATTTATGCATTTTGGGAGTCCAGTATATTTTTGGTATGTCGCTATGATTGGTTGGAAGACAAATACCTCTTTCCCTGAGAAACTTTTTGTGATTGTTAAATAAATCTTCCAGAGTAAATGCAGTTTGGGAGTAAGTAGACGTATTTGATGAAGATATGTCTACACTCAATTCTTTAACCAGCACCTGGTAATAGTAATATTTACATATGAATATTATATTATTCGGAGCTTTGTCTGCTGGGACTATGACGAATTTACTCTGGAGATTTGCTAGAACTTCTTGCGAATTGAGGTTTCTCAGTACTTGTTTTGCTAGGGGAAGAGAACTTCTGTCAATATGGCGGATTGTTTCAACGACCTTGCTCTTGGTGAGGTCCAGCCAATCAGCGAGTACTGTAGGTTCAACTTTTTCTCGCTTAGACCAATCAATAACGTACTGTTCTAATGCAGACAGGACTATCTTCTGGTCGGCCTTCAGATTTATTCTTCTTGGCTCTCTATATTTAGGTCCTTTCATCAGGAGTAATTTCAGATCCTTATCACTCACCACATCAAGGTCACCAGTCACAATATGTTTGCATGGTGTATAGATAAAGTTCGACGATTCACAATCACAACTATAGCCTCCTGACGTGTATAAGTTCCAGTCAAACTCCTTGACAGCATTGGAGTAATTGAATATTTTGGTGGCTATAGATTTAGTATACTTATATGAAATGCAAGGAGGTTCTGTGAACTTGAAATAGTTTGGTACAGCGTTGCGTACCTCTGGATCATTCAGGATTCGAGGTAAATTAATGATGTCCAGTCCTTTATCTAAGTAGTTGAGTTTCAAGAAAAGCCGATCTTGAGATGTTTCGATTATGTTCACTGGACGATACAACCGAAAATACGCTATATCTTGACATACTTTACTGATTTTTGATGGTATTATATTTCCTGAAGACGCAGATTGCTGTATATCTCTGGCTATTTGATTTAAAGCTCCGGTCGTGGTGTTCTGATAAGAGACAATATTGATGTTATATAATGGTAACCTGCCCTTGTCTGATCATGGTGTTCTGACCAGAGACAATATTGATGTAACATTATGGTAACTTACACATGTTTGGTCGTGGTGTTTGGATTAGATATAATAATGTTGGTATATAGTGGTGACCTGCCCTTGTCTGATCACGGTGTTCTGATCAGAGACAATATTGATGTAATATTATGGTAACTCACTTATGTCTGGTCGTGGTGTTTGGATTAGAGATAATAATGTGGGTATATAATGGTTACAATTACAAGCGTCTAGTCCGTCATTCATAATCCAGCCGTCGTCCATTAGAGAATATTCGCGTCCATAATCCAAAGACCTATTCCATTTCCATATAACAGTATTAGCACCAAATTCAAAAAGACAAAGTATACATAAACATAGGCTTGTTTCCTGCAAGAGAGAAGCGGTCAATAGTTTTCAATGATGCCGGCAAGACATCATGATGTTCCAAAATATCAAATCCGTATCGCTGATCAGTATTCTTAATCCATAATTCGTTGTAAAGTCGTCATCTAAAGAATGATGTATCTCAGCCACGCTTTGATTGCGACTGTTCATATGAGTACCATGAGGATCTTGAAGTACATGGGTTCATACGGCCCCTAGCCCCGGTTAAGCGGAATTAGACACAAGTTACGAAACGTAGCGCCATAGATCTTGCACGCTACGTTCGTATTTTGCTATCAGCATGCGATATGTATCGCCAAATTTGAGAAACTTTGAGTGGAGGCGCTTGGTGGAATAGCCCTGTTTTATAAGTTTCTGCAACAATGTTTTGTGACGTTGATTAAAATCATCACATTTAACACAGTATCTAGCAAATGCTACTAAGCGAGATATGTATACGCCATATGCAGGTCCAACTGGAATATTACTATCCAGAAAGGGATAGTTTACGATGTCGAAATTGTAATCATCTCTTTTGTCATAAAGTCGACGAGAGAGAGAATGCCCGCTTCATTTTTATAGAGATAGAGATCTAAATAAGATGTGCCTGTAGGGCTATCTGTAGTTTCCTTCAAATCCAGTGAAGGTGGATATATATCCTTCACTGCGTCATTTATATAGCGATTATCCACAGCGAGAAGATCGTCTATATAGCGTTTGGTGAATGAGAAGGAACGGGCTTTGAGTGGATCGGTTTTTGAAAGCGCTGCATATAGTCATATTCATAAGAGAACAGATACAGGTCAGCCAACAGGGGTGCACAATTAGTACCCATTGGAATACCTATATGCTGCTGATATATTGTGTTGCCAAATTTCACATAGATATTTTTAATGAGAAATTCAAGCAACTCTATAAACAAAGAAACATCCATGAATGATATCTCTTGTATGTAGTCGAGCTAAAGAATGCTTTATGGCTTCCGACATTAATATATCTACGATCAGTTTTCTTGAACACAGATACTATTAATGAACTTATACGGTCAATAAGGTCCTGATGAGGGATTGTAGTATAGAGAGTCGAGAAATCCCATGTGGATTTCCCAACTTATCCTTGTCTGGTCATGGTGTTCTGGTCAGAGACAATGTTGATGTTATATAGTGGTAACTTACCAATGTCTGGTCGTGGTGTTCTGGTCACTGACAATATCGCTGTTATAGTAACTTGCCCTTGTCTGAACGTGGTGTACTGATCAGTGACAGTATTGATGTTATATTATGGTTTCCTGTCTCTGGCGCTGTTTTGCTCAGTTGATATTGATGAAATTGGTAACTTAATTACCAGCCTCTGGCTTGTTTGGAGGTATGTTGTTCTTTGTCATTCAGAACTCAACATTTAGAATATTCACCATTTTCCCATGGCTAATTTTTTTAAATTTTTTATATTCATATATTTTTATTGCCATTAAATTGCCACATAATACATACAAGTAGAATGACATACAATATGAACAAATCAAATATACGTTGTTATTTGGCATTATTATAAGGACGATCACACACACACACACGCACACACACACGCACGCACATACATACATATATACATATATTGATATCATAACTCCTCACTCTCCAATGCAATATAACTTCTTTGGATTACTTGACAGGTTGACATAGTAGTATATATAGTATACATATATAGGCAAACACAGATTTTACTATATACCAGTACGGTAGGGGTGTAACAATAAGAGACAATTGAACATTTATACAATTATTTCTGGTAACCGTCTTCATCAGAATCATTTTCTGCTTTGGTGACGGCATGGAGCCATGGTTCCCATAGAAGATTGAACTTCTGAAGATTTGACTTTTTCATCGAGATATATTTTTCTATGGAGTAGCGAGTTATGATGTTTTGAATTGCCAAAATGGAAACAGACTGTCTTTCAAATTTAGATTTGTAAATATAGCGTTTAGTGACGAGTATAATGAGATTGAGTATTTTTGAACAGTCTGTTGTCATAGTTTCTCCGAATATAATATTTTTTGCCGTCAAATGGCTAAACACAATTTTTTTCTTTTTTTTCAGACCGGTCGGAGACCTATCTAAAAACATTATTTCTCGTCTATGGCAGATTTAATTGTCAACACCAAGTCTGTGTTAGGAATTAAATATTGCAAATGGAATCGTAAGTTGCAATAACAAGTACATTAATATACATCATATGATGCTCGTTATGAATATAAAGCAGAGCATGTCCACAAAATAATGCTGTCAAAAAATGAAATAAATACAGAGAATTCCGTTCACGTGAATTCTTATTTTGAATGTTGATCATGAAAGAAGGCCATATCCAGTTTTAAAAAAAAAAAAAAAAAAATGGCAAATTTTTTTAACTGGATATGGCCTTCTTTCATGATCAACATTCAAAATCAGAATTCACGTGAACGGAATTCTCTGTATTTATTTCATTTTTTGACAGCATTATTTTGTGGACATGCTCTGCTTTATATTCATGACGAGCATCATATGATGTATATTAATGTACTTGTTATTGCACCTTACGATTCCATTTGCATTATTTAATTCCTAACACAGACTTGGTGTTGACAATTAAATCTGCCATAGACGAGAAATAATGTTTTTAGATAGGTCTCCGACCGGTCTGATCTGCTGTTCTAGATAATATCTCTGGTAATATCCCATCAAGTGTCATTAATCAAATATGATGATCTTAGGGTTTAATAATGGCATCTGACACCAGCAAAGCAGAAATATGCAATTTGGACCTCAAACTGGCGCCATATGTCGTTGCTGGTTGGGGGGTAATGTCGTAAAAATTAATCAAAACTACCGAACGAAATAAAAAAACCTTCTCGCTTGATTATCTCATGTAGTATTGATTGTTTTAGTTGTTGTAATAAGTGATAACATGAAATAGCGATAGGCTCTCCACGATAGGAATCCAAATGACCCCACGTGCTGTTATTCTGAGTGCATTATGCAAGGACATCACAAGCGCCAAGAATACTTTTCGCCAAATTATGATGCATCTGACGGACCTACAATGGTATTGTCGGATGTACATGTAAGATGCTGCGGATTATTATTGCGCCTCGCATCGAAGACCATGTTGCGTGTCTACGTGCAAAATGGTTGACATCATTGCACAACACGCACATGATAATTCCATCTTATCGTGTACTGTTATCTCCAACCTGGATCAACATACTTTACAGATAATGGAAATCCGTGGTGACTTGGTACACATTGTATTCGCAATAGACAATTCACTATGCTGAGAGTAAAACTTCAAATAACGTCAAACAGGTTAAGAGGTCTTCAACCGAAGCGAAAGAAATAATCAACTACAAACACATTCAGATAAATAACCTATGAAGATACATTGGGATTGCTGAGTATACCGATCTTGGCTAGTCTAGTATCGTACTTTAGCACCCCTAACGTAATATATAGATGCTATCCCATATTAATATAAGAATATTGCTCAAAATCAGTTCGCACGATTTAGTTGGCGATATACATTGTACAAGGAAAACGTATATATGAACACATACAGACGCATCATCTAGGTCTACTTGGTGTTTACCATTGTTTATGTTTACAGGGTTCACGGGTCGTCTGAATTGCAACTCTTGATGAAATACGGAATTACTGTCATCATTACTCGTTAATCAAAGAATGCCATCGGTGGGTGCGATGGTGGCATGGTACTGCAACATTGCAATATGACATGGAAATCTAATATCGTACTTTAGCACCACTAACGTAATATAAAGATGCTATTCCTTTTTTACTATAAGAATGTTGCCAATTTAAATCAGCTGGCACGATAGTTGCCTTTTTGTTGCTTTTTTTCGTTGGTTTGCTACGATTAAAAGTATTTAAAATCACTCCATTTCACAACAGATAGTTACTGTCTAATTTATTTGTGGGTAAAATATTAATAAATAAATAAATACTTCGGGAAAGAGGACCAAAGAAACCCAGCCCCATGAAGCCTTTTCTATATGACGTCAGTGTGGGGTGCGCCCAGCCGTGATTGTTTCAATTTTCTCTAGAGCTTGAGTTTCAGCCACTGCAGCAAGAGGACGAAACATATTAGGAGCAGTGAAGCAGATTTGGTCCTTCTCAGGCAGCTAAAAACCTCAAATCGCCCATGTCAGGTAGGGTTAACCGCAACTTCCCAGAGGGCGAGGTTGAATTTGAACCTAAGCTTCACAACTTCCTAGCTCTTGTATTAGGGCAAATTATGTAGCAAAGTGGTATGTTTGTGGAAGGCAAACCACATCTAAATTAAAAATGGTCTACATTAAATGTATGCAACGGAAGGTGTGGCTCTTATTGATTCTTCTGTTCAATTTGCATGATGTAATATAAATATTTTCTGAAACTTGACAGGTTTAGAAAGGAACTAATATAGAAGTCATGGCTGAGGAACCAGCCGACACAAAATTAAATGACGAATCATAGAGACAGCTTCTGAACAGAGTCATCCAATATCATCCGCTCTTTAGAGATCTTTGGCAAACTTCTATGAAGGGTCTTATGACGTCACAGTCAAAGCGGATATATTTTGGCATTGCATCCATAAATATTCCCCGGTTACATGTACCACTAGCAGCCGTGTAGGAATTTTGAAGTTGAGCTATTTACGTCGTAGTTTATCGTCTCACACTTAATGTTTTGAGCATATTCACGAAACCTAGACGAGAGCGATCTTCTCTGTGTATGTCATTCAAAGCACAAATTATTCAATGTTGACCCTTTTTATATCATGATTAATCATGATAGGCCCATTTTAAATCTTTGATATTGATTTCGAAAACTGAGAGAAAGTCTCTCATATTCGGCCAGAAACATCAAAACCGCTCATTTCACGAGACCACATTGCCATAATTATGAATTAATCATGATCGGTTCTTTTCTTCAGTCACCTGGAAATATTTAAATGGTAATTAGCGCAGGAAAAGAATGCCCCCAAACTAGAAGGTAAAGTGACCCCTATTTTGCGGTCTGAGAACGTGACCATCGCTTGTGGACATACATATAATTGGTTTAACATGGTTGGTTCTACTATCTCGGGGTGAATGAAAGTTAGCAAATCCGTGTTCTGCCTCTGGACAAATTCTTGTATTATCCGACGACGCTGTTCTCAAAAAAGTGGAGGAATAAACAGCGAATGAATTACCCTCGACCTACACATATTTAATTGAAGGTGATACAAATGCATCCGATTAGTGTGGCAAGTGTTATATTATTGGCGAACATCGGTAAATTATCCCGTTATGTGCACTCGATGACCTACCCTCAAGTTGTATTATTTCGGGTCATGTACGACAATAATGCACAAATGATCGCGATTAATCATTTATTCGCGATCAAAATGCAAATTATAGCTTGCATATGAGAAATGTGCACTTGAGCACCTCTAGAAAAGTAATGCGCGGTCACAGGGGGTGACCAAAACGAATACAAGTTTTTATACAAGTATCCTGCAAAGTAAATGAAGCGGTGTTTGCTTGAACTTTCTCGTGTTGAACGAATCTTTGAAATACGCCTCTCACAGAAATCTCACAGACTCCAGATTGCCATGACCGCGCAGCAGATTTGAGTAATATGTTTACATGTACATAGTGTTTGCCCACTAAGATTTAATTCTGTTAACAATCTATACCTGCTACACTTTTCCTGTTTTCGAAATAACCATATTATTTTGACAGTGTACCAGAAAAACTTAACGTCAACCATGTACATTTTCCAATGGTTATACTCTCAGATTGATGTATTCCGAGTCTCTGGTCCTGGTTTTTAATTGAAAAAAATCACACCATAAGGTTTCGTGGTCCATTTAATATATTTTAAATAACTATTAATGGTAGCTTATATGCCGATCATCTAGATTAAAGAATGCAGACGAGTGATAAGGATTTTGAGACATGGGGCATCGCCATGTCTATCCACCGTCATCGAAATTATTTTTTCTCAAATAACTGATCTGTAACTTATTTTCTTACAACCATATTCATTAACTAGTTGTCAGTGGTGTCTTAAGAAAACAGTCTTTATATCATACTCGAGGAATTTATGTATGGACGACGTCTAGCTACTAGTGAACCAGTTTATCTATTGACATTCCTTCAAGATCATGGTATGCCGAATCACTTCGCCGAGCACCTCTGTACGAAACAGTACGTTGATAGAGAAGGATGCCAGCGGCATCCACATTCAAGGCCAGTATTCGGCGTAAAATGTAAATTGCTTCAGCTTTACTTGGAGAAGATATTGGAATTTTTTTTAAAAGAGGTTCCGAAACTGGATTGCCGTAATATTTTGTTTTCTTGTGCGAAACGGGTCCTGTGTTTGTGGGAGACGACATTCTATTGAATGTCTTCTCTGTGTCTGTATTCAGAAACTGGTATCTTCACTCGTATATCATAGACCAAAGTAAAGGTTGAGGCCACATACGCCTAGACTCAAGGTAAGCCATACAACTACCAATTTAGCAGTCATGATTTTATGCTGTCAATCTCAAAAGCACACATGAACGACCGTTGTCATTGATGCTGCATTCTTCTTAGCTGAAATTATTCCAATAGGTGATGTCTATTGATGAATACGTACACGATGAGCTTAAAACTCAGACGATACATTAATTTGGAAAATCCATTCAAGTAGGACAGTAATTAAACGATAAAAAATATTATCAAATTTATGTAGTATGTATGCCCCGGTTTTTGTACGAATGGAGACGTTGCATAAAACAATACATTCATGATTCAGCTAGCCGAGAGAATCTTCGATTCCTCAACCAGTCAATGTACATCAGTGCATTATATCAGACCAGTCAAAGACGACATCAAATAAAGTTACCAATTTGAGTAACGAAATTTCCACTTCGATTGCAGTTTCGTTACTGAAGACACAAATAATGTTCAATCTTGTTGAAGTATCTCTTTGTTTATATTCACTCACTTCCCGATTGTTCATCTTCACGAATTTGTTAATTATTAAGTGTTTTTTTTCATCAACTAAAATACAACGTTACTATATTTGACAATAACGCAACAAGATGACAGATTACAGTATCTGTATATGTTATTTTTTTTATTTCTATGACTTCTCTTCAAAGTTGGTTAATTAACACAATTAAAAAAATGTTCAATGATGATTAATTGTTTATTACGCAAGGTTGAATCTGTCTAGAATCGCGCGATAACCTTGTTTATTTGTCCAATTCTTCGTTTGATAGAGAAAAGGTTTATATCTTTGTTGTAAATTTCAACGAAGGGAGATAATTTATAACCAACTGTAGTTCATTGTTACTGTGTTTTTTTTAGATATTTTCCCACGGTACGTAAGACCAGTTATACAAATGTACATAATGTATGAGAAGGTGCGCAACGTAAATGTAGGTGACAATACATTAAATGCAGCCATTTAAGGATCTACGATCTCTATTGAATATTTATTTGCCCAGTTGAATTCCTGTAAATGAGTACACAGAGCTATATATATATATATTTCTGAAAGCCGTTCATTTAGTCGATTAGAAATTTGTGATAATTTTGATATTCTGATTAATCATCTGAATTTTGAATTTAAATAGGGCGATTTGTTAAATTTAGTCTTCAAATTTGCATAGCTAATAGATTCTACACAAACATTTTTGAATTTTCAAATCCTAACACTACAGCATTGAAAAGGAAACGCGTGAAACAACCACTTCATTTCATCCTGCAAGTAGTTATTTGTCAGTTAAAGTTCAATAATTCGAATCATTTCAAACAACGCCACCTCTTCAACTAAAAGTATGGATAACTTTGAAAGAGAATGAATCCTAGACATCAAGTATGAATTTAAGCTTAATGCCATAGGAGTTATTAGGAGGCCAATTTCAAATACAAAGTAATAAAAATTTCAGTAAACGAGCACAAACCACCTCGGAGTGAATGAGCTGCAATTTTCTTCAATTTATGACAGGTAGTTTCTTCAACCAATTTAAATGGCTTATAACGCAATGTAAATATACTGAATTGTCAATATTATTAGTTAAAAAGTTTAGAGAACTTGCAGTGCTCGATGACTAATCCAGTATTAAGTGCGCTTCTCGAGACGTCTTTTCTGGCATTTCATTTTTAGAGCTTAATTTTAAGGTACAAAGAAACATTTGTCCGTATTTTTTTTCCATCAACCTTGAATATGTATTCTTATCTTAGTAGAAACAACAATTGTCGAATTTTGGATGCCTGTTTATATATAATATGCATCCTTGATCCTTGGGATTTGAGAAGGAGGGGCTTCCCTTTTTTTATCTCGTATTCCGAAACACAGAACAAATGAGAGCTGAAACATAGTGACTTTGTAACTGTCAAATTAGTGCCATTTTGAGCCCATAAATTCCCGCGTGGTAAATTCGAAATGGCGTCTGGCGTCCATGTGAATACCAGATAAGCGATGTTTTTTTCCTTCAAACTATTTGGTTTCCTAATAATAGAAGTGGACCAACCTATTTTATTTCAAATCAGATAATTATTTACCAATGTATTATGCAAAATCCACCCGAAAATTCAGCCAAAAAGACCTTATGAGAAAATGACTCCACAGTGTATGATGTTGTAGTTTCGACTAGTTAATTCAGTAACGCAATCAGTGATGTTCTGGAGGATATACCTGTCCGAAAGAGTGAGTGAGTGGAATAGGGTTTAATGTCGCTTTCAACATTTTTTAGTTATATCACGATGGGGAAGGGAATGGATGAGAGGAAGAGGGACAGGGGTACTGTTAAAAGGGGTTAATTTATATTATAAATTGATATATATTCAGCTTCATATTTAATATAACTTGATATTTCTCTTGGGTAATTAAATCTTAACTTCCACGATTATGTAATATACGCTCAGGTCAGTGTGCCATGGGCACTCAGCAATATGTCATTTGTCACTCGCATTGACAGGTTACGGTCACGCCCAACTGGATTGTACTCTACTCAAAAGTGTCTGCCATCCAATGAGAAGCTTCATAGCTATTTAACCAATCAGACAGCTGGATAACAGCATTACCATTTCGGCCCGCCAAACTCAATCGTTAGTCACTTCGGTTCCGTGCGCTCTCCTGTTAACACGTACAATTCCCAGTGGGCCTGATCTTGCCGTTCGTCATATGTAAGTATATACTTTGTATTCCTCAATATTTTAATGCTATATATTATAGGTTATTGAATAAACTGTATTTATCATTCTTAAACTACACACAAGTCTCGTTTTGTCACACGATCCGAATCCTTCTTAGTATTCTAAGTTACGAAAGTCCTTTCTGTCTTTTGGTTTTCCACTGCGCATCTCAACGTATTAATCTGCTGGAAATCTTCATAACTCTGATAGAACCAGAAAGGCTTAGCGTAACAAGTGGTATCAGTTAGCGTGGTTTGTGATAATAATATACGAGATCTTGTGTGTGTTTTTGTCTGATTTAGTGCAGTTTGTTCAATTCAATTTAAAATGGCTGATAATAATAGCGTACGAGGAATTCCCACAAGTGGAAAGCCCAGCGACGACGGCAAAACTCTTAGATCAGGTACCATAACAGGAGGTCGCGCAACGACAGGGGGCGTAGGTCGGGGCGGTAGGTCAAATACAACTCCGTCTACACCCGGTAACCCAGGTACGGGGGCTATACCCAGGTCTACAACTCAAAGTGCTACCGTTAACACAGGAACCCCAATAACTACAACACCGGCACGTCCAAACACTACAGGAACTAATTTTACCGCTATGCAAACTAACACTACCGTAACTACATCACGTGTTGGCCCAATTCCGGCATACATTCCCCCGGTCATCCAACAGAATTATCCCGGAACTCCAGGTCACACGAACAGCGTTACTGGAAATGCAGGTAATTTCCCTCCCCAAAATCCCGCAATACAAGATCTATTAGTTATGTTTAGGGATGGACTGTCGGCTATCTCAGGCCATATGGAGAGACAGAATCGCGATGCCATGTCGGCAATCAATGTCGCCAACTCACACTCTAATCATCCCCGTGGAACGAGTGGAATACCGGCCCCACAACAATTTACGGGAAATATTGATGATGACTATAACAAATTTTTGGGCCGATTTGAGTCATTCGCCGATTTCCATGGCTGGACTACAGAACAAAAAGCCAAGGTATTTCATATGTATTTATCTGGTGCGGCTGAGTCGTTTTATAGTCGTCTATCTGATGATGTTAAGACAAATTTTCAGGCAATAAAAGCCGCGTTTGAAGCCCGTTATAATGCCGTAGAATTAAAATGGGCGAAAGACCTAGCCATATATTCACGACAACAACGACAAAATGAACCGTTAGAAAACTATATAACGGACATTTTAGATCTTTGTCGCAAAGCGGGGAAAAGCGAGGAAGAGACGCAAAGTTTCTTCATGCAAGGCTTGAACCCATTTCTGCGCTCCCACGTGGTATTTCAAAAACCTATCGGATTGGAAGATTGTCTGACGCAGAATCGGCCTATCCTTCAGCCCATGCGATAGCCGCTTTAACGGCCATGCAAAATGCAACTCCGGTGGCCCCGCCCGTAAATATTTCAAATCACGAGAATCGTGGTTGGAAAATGAGTCGAGCTCAAAATTTGAGAGCTACTGATGGGTCGCCTATCTGTTTCACTTGCAGGCGTGTCGGACACATTTCGAGGTTCTGCCCTGACAAACAAACACAGGGACCATACTGCAATTATTGCAAACTTTTTGGGCATCAAATTTCGAATTGTAGAAAACGCGAAGACAGAAATAGGCAAAATCAAAACTCACCGTCTTATAATCAGACAAGGCGATCTTTCAACCGAAATTCTGGACAAAATAACTCAAATTTAAACGCTTAAGTGCTTGTTATATTGGGACGAATAGCGAGCACGCTAAAACAACCGGCAACTGTAGGAAAACAAGAAAAAGACAAAAACGCAGGAAAATTAGACAAAATCCTGTGTTTCAAAATCCAAAAGTAAATTTGGCTGTTTTATTTCCACGATGTGTCAGACGCAGTACACCTTTCATTAATCCTACATTTCCCACGCTTCAAAATTCTAAAGTTAGAGAAAATTCCTTTGTCAGAGATAACTTTTTGCCTGAATTGTCCCAAATTTCTCAAGAAGTCGAAACCGGTTACTTATCGCAAAATTCTCCAAGTTCAATTAGTGAAAACATTAAACCAGAGCAAGAAAAACAAACTTCCGCGACTCTGGAAATTAAACAGTTAGACAAAGCATGTGAAACACATTTAGAGACCTCGACGCCCAACTTGCTCGTTAAAAACACAATTAGCACAGCATCGCAGACCGACTCCTGTAACATTTCTAAAGACCCCAGTTCCAGCAATTTAAGTGCTTTAGAAATTTCAGCTAAATCGACACTCAAGGAAATTGAAGTCCCTTTGATCGTGGAATCACACACTCTCTCCACATACGATGAAATCGGTGAACAATGTACACCTGCAGATTTGCCGATTAAGTTCTCTTTCAGGCCTTGTTTGGGTGTAAGTGATCCAACGCCAGGTGGACAGACAAAGACAAGTGTACTAACAAAGCCACAGGTATCAGAGACACGCAATACAGGTATGGAAGGTTATGATGGGCGTGGTCTCGCTCTCACGGGTTGGCACCAGGTAAGTATGTCGGCATTTGTCCCGCCCATTCTTTATTTCCTTCTCTTCATCCTGATTGGCTTAGCTATTAGAGGTTGTAAAACTGCATGCCGGGGATTTGAATTTATTCAGGAGTACATTCAACCAGCAACCGTCGGTGATACAACATCTTTTTCTCCAGCTCCAGAATTTCAAAACTCTGCGGCTAACTCCACCAGGACTTGTCACCCCAAGGTAATTCTTGCTTCTATAGCTAGTACTATTGCAGCTAAAATTGGCCGTTTACCCAGCACTGTTCTTATAGATACCGGGGCGGGAGTTAGTGTTATTAGAGAAGGATATCGGGTTAAAAATCCTGCGCTATCTAGTCAGCCTTTAGCCCCACCTGATCACGTAAAATTACTTTCAGCAAACGGCACGGCCGTTACTATTATTGGTAAAATTTCACTTCCGGTGGAGATAGGCAAATTACAGATTTACCAACAAGTTTATGTCGCGGAACACCTGACACATGACGTCATACTTGGGAGAGATTTCTTAACCACCCATGGGGGTCAACTGAATTTTGACGATGCCACGTTCACTATTAGAGGTTCAGAGTCTGTTACTTTGCAAAAGCAGGTCAACTTGTTACAGGACAGTAAAGTATGTGCCCACATTCAGACAACATTACCGCCCTCTTCTCAGACAATTTTCATGGCACAGGTACACGGAAATATTCCTGACGGTACTACAGGGATGTTTGAGCCAAACAAAATGATTTATGCTAAATCAGGGATAGTAGGGGCCCGTTCTCTAGCAACAGTTCGGAATGGGTTAATACCTATACGCATGTTAAATCCATCTGAAGAAATGATTCGAATTAAGGACCCCATGAATCTTGGGCATTTTTCTCCACAAAGCCCGGATGTAATTTATAGTTTTGACAATGAAAATTCGGACGAATTAGATAATATGGTTCCAGCGTATAATCAAAGCAATTCAAAGCCTACAGACCGTCCTAATGTTGATTTGAGCAAAAGCAATATCACGTCCGAAGAAAAAGAAGAATTAGAGAGTTTACTTTGTCGATATAGGGACGTGTTTGCTAATACCGATGAAGAATTAGGCAGAAGTTCAACGGTAAAACATCGCATTGAAACTGGGGATAACATGCCTATACGCCAGAAACCTTACAGGCTAGGCCCAGAACAGCGTAAAGTTGTAGACGAGCATCTTGGAAAAATGCTAGGCCAGGGCGTCATACGCCCAAGCCATTCACCGTGGGCTAGCCCTATAGTACTGGTAAAGAAGTCCGATAACTCTTTACGTTTCTGCGTGGACTACCGGAAGCTGAACTCTGTGACGTATAAGGACTCCTACCCCCTACCGCGCATAGAAGACACTCTGACAAGTTTGGGTGGTGGGAACGCCGCCATTTTTAGTACTTTGGACCTTCGTTCAGGATTTTGGCAAATTGAATTAGACCCCGAAACTGCCGATAGGACCGCGTTCTCGACATTTTCAGGCCTTTTTGAGTGGACAGTCCTTCCTTTCGGTCTCTCTAATTCGCCTTCCACGTTTCAAAGAGCAATGGAAAATGTATTCCGTGGGCTAAATTACAAAAGTCTTTTGATATACATCGACGACCTGATTATATATTCAGCCAACTTCAAGGAACATCTTATCCATTTAGAAGCTGCTTTCCAGAGGTTAAGTGAAGCCAATCTGACACTCAAGCCGACTAAATGCGACTTTGCCAGGGCCGAAGTCAAATATTTAGGTCACGTGGTATCTCAAAAGGGCATAGGCCCAGATCCAGAAAAATGCAGGGCTATTTCTGAATTTCCCCGTCCCCTAAATCTGACAGAGCTTCGCAGTTTCATGGGCCTTGCAAATTATTATAGGAAATTTGTGAAAGATTTCTCAACCATAGCAGTACCCCTGACTGAACTCACGAAGAAATCATCCCCATACATATGGAGTGAAGCCTGTCAAACTGCCTTTGACAAGCTTAAAACTGCCTTGATGAGTCCACCCATATTAGTTTTCCCTGACTTTCAACAACCGTTCAAACTTTGTACGGACGCTAGCGGGACTGGTGTTGGTGTGGTTTTAGCTCAGGATAAAGATGGTAAAGAAGTTGCTGTAGGATATGCCAGTAGAACCCTGAACAAAGCAGAAAGAAACTATAGCACTACCGAGCAAGAGGCCTTGGCAGTCATTTTTGGAATTCGGCACTTCCGGCCTTATTTGTATGGCCGCCATTTTGTAGTAGTCACCGATCACAGTGCCCTCAAATGGCTGTTTGGTTTAAAGGAACCCTCGGGCAGGTTAGCTAGATGGGCTATGCTTCTACAGGAGTATGACTTTGAGGTGGTTCACCGTGCAGGTAGAATCCACAATAATGCAGATTCTTTGTCTCGAATACCACGTCGGGAACCCCCTGTAACGATTGTTACTCCCGTTACCCCTAGTGACGGTGACAGTTCTGACACCTTGACGGAACCTAGAGAAAAGCTGCATGCCGCACAAAGAAATGACCCTAACCTTTCCATGATTATTTCCTATTTGGAAAATTCTCAGTTGCCAACCAGTGACCAGGATGCTCGCAAGCTTTTGCTAATGGTAGATCAGTTCCATTTAGACAAGGAGGGTGTTTTGAATCACATAGATCTCCAAACCCGTAAACCTCACAAAGATAAAGGGTTACAAATAGTTATACCCCCATCGCTGCGTGAGGAAGTTTTGACTGCGTGCCATGACGATCTCATAGGCGGGCATTTTGGAGTTGCAAAAACATATGGTAAACTGAAACAGAGGTATTTCTGGCAGGGTATGTACGCTGACGTGGAACATTGGGTCAGTTCTTGCGTAAAATGTAACAAACGGAAATCACCCACATATCGACGGAAGGCACCCCTCAATCCACTTCCGGTTGCTAACCATCCTTTTGATATGATAGCCATTGATTGCGTCGGTCCACTAACTGAAACCGACAAAGGGAACAAATACATAGTGGTCATTACGGA
>JAVTVY010055036.1:0-29885 GCA_036873755.1 Hanleya hanleyi | reverse complement strand
TGTTGATCCCTAATTCTGGATTCCACTTGAAAATATTTTCAAAACTTGAGAGATGACATCTCTATACAGCTGGGCCCTGTTCTTTTTTTTTATGGAAGACCCTCCAACCGCGGAAGTCGGCAGAACTGCATGGATAGACAACGACCTCGATGAATCTATCGGATTTGACGATGATGTGATCGTTAACTGGCCGACGAAGTTGAAAAATGGCAAGACCGTCACTTCAAGTTGTTCTGCGAGGATTGTGAGCTTTAACGGTAAGAATGGCATAATCTCGCAAAATAAGAAAAGAATGACAAAATACATTCTCGTAGAGTATTATTAATTTACAACAACAACATCGTTGTTCTTGTATTCAGGAAGCAGGAGTTACAAATCTCGTTTCGCTATCAGCATGATCAGGGGACAGGTTCTGGTTCTGGGTTATGAAGATCCCAATTTTCAACACCCTTGCAGTCGGCGTTTGTTAATATTTTCATGTGTTTGCACACTGCATGGTTAATATTTTCAGAGCAAAAATGTGTCGAAGTAGTATTACATATTTCTCGTCTTGTAAACTGGACCGGATCCTGTCCAATGCAATGTTGCTCCCTGAATAACAGTGTTAATCCATACCCATTTATCCCTGTGCTAAGATAATATGTAAGTGACGTTTTCAACCAACCTACTTTTTGCATTGACTGATAAACCACATGTTATAACCTGAAGTCAATTATTCAGTACTGGAATGAAATATATTTCTAATGCTTTTGAATTTGTCAAACTGTAAACACATAGCTATTTGCCCATTTCTAATTTTATTTTTGCTTGCTTTTATAGATGACCCACTACAGTTGAGGAAGTTGTGCTAGAAACACATCCGAAAGGAACCACTGATCATAACCCCGTCATCACAGTTGGGCAGAGGAAAGCGAAAAAGAACGCGGCGGCTGGAGACCTGAGATGATGAAGAAAAAGAGAATGATTCGCCTCTGGTTAGTATTGTTCATATTAGTCTTAATAGCTAACCTTTGTAGACACACGCGATATTGAGATACTATCTCTAGTTTGGATAATGGTAATATCTTTGGCTGAAAGATATAAGGTATCAATATATCGAAGTGTAGATATTTTCATATAAGTTAAATTGTATGTTTTAGTTTTCATTTGAAAAGAAATACTGAGAATATAATTTGTAGTTAATAAGGATTCTTTTGGTATTTGAAAACCTATATGGGGATTTAGTTGAACCAGAAATTAACGAAGACAAATTATAAAAATATATCTATTATGAAAATATTCCATATATATATGTATATGTAATATTTGGATGCTTTCTAATCGTCAGTTATATATAACTTTGGGATATTTTGTTTGTCAATATTAATGCCAGACTGGTGAAAAAGTTTGAACTATATACAGTATACTATTTCGTTGATAGGAAATCATGGTTTCACATGATTGTTTCACTTCAATTCTGATGATTTCTTACATCGTATACTTTCATATTCCAGCATGCAGCGGCTACAAAGAAGCGCAGGGAACTCGGCTCGCTTCAAGCAGCCACTCCACTGACGGAAACTTTACTAAGCACACCTAAGGTATGATTGATATCTTCATTGTTGATATTGGTTAGAATGCCACACAACCTGTTTATCTCCCTTGTTGTATATCATGGAGCACTAAAGAAAGGATAGCAGACATCTTCATCAATCTTTTGTAAATCGTACAGATGTATTCCATTCTTTATCTTGATGGTGATCAACCTATTCAATTTTCCTGAGTGTATTAAAAGAAAGAAGAACTGGAATGCATATCATACGGAACCATATATACAACTGATCAGGTTTTAATTATATGCATGTATTTTTTGCAACAAGCAAAGGTTGGATTACATCCTGGGACAGACCAATCATACAAAGGTATTAACTGACTAAGAATGTGGCTAATTTATGCGACAGTCAATTGAAGTTAAACTTCATTAATTAGAAAAATAATTTGGATTGAATTTTTGAAGTATTCTAATTGCTAAGAAATAAAATTGACACTCTAGTACTGATCATTGTGCTGAAATTTTCACACTAGCCCCATTCATGGACTTTTAAATTCATCACTTGCCAAGTTGGTTATATGTTCTATTTATATTTCATCATAGGCTAAATTTGTCAATGGCGTAATTGATGACCATGATGACGATGACGATGATGATATTGGCAATGACATTTCGCAACCACGGTCACTTGGGGCACCTGATCGGCATGCCATTCTAGCTGTAAGTCTAATGCCTACTACCTCCAGAATGCTGTATTTAAGTTTGAGTTGTCTTTTATTTTGTCCGTATGTCCATCCGTTCATTACAAAAATTTCTGAAAAATGAACTCTCGTACACTTTAATATCCATTTTGGAAAAGTCATGTATCTTGTTCTGAGTCAAAAATGAAAAAAACAAATCATATCAACTTTCCTTTTTTTGTTCATCTTGGTTGCCACGAATGATACCTTACAAAGTTGATGCCTCTTTTATTGTTCTAATTTAATTTTGTTTACATTTCATTTTTCGATAGCCTGCAATGACATGTCATCACTACATTTATTTCTGGTCAGATAGTTATGATCCAGTGATCTACAACACATTATTGTTTCTAAAATATGATTGTTCCATGTTGATTGAGTTTTCAGCATAGAATATTATTTGTTTTCTCAGACTTCTGACATGGGCAGGGTAGCAGAGACCATGCAAACTATCCAGAGGGAAAATACGCAGCTCCGTTCAGACATCAGAGAGCTTCATGGTACAGTCAATAAGCTACAAGGTAAGATCACAGTTCACTGATAAACATGATGGCTAATTGAGACATTTTAATAACTGATGTTTAAATGAACCATTTAATCATAAAGTTGTCATTGCTATTTCATGACCTGGTTCTTTGGGTCTCCGTTGAATATCGTTGCGTAAATAAGCTACAACGTTTCATTAACATAGTTACGTGACCCAAATACTTTTTTTTCAATTTTCTCAGGTTTGCCAGAAATGGTTTTAAAACTGACAGAGTTGGTCACACGTATGGCAGAAGGACCTAGATGCTGCGACCACTGTTCGTCGAGAGCTGCTGTTCCATCAATCCCTGTACGACGCAGAACAGACTGCTGCCACTCCAAACCAGGACAGCAGATTAGCGGCGCCTACTAGTCCAAGGCCCGCCATCAACATCCTTTGTACCAGACCATGTTGAGCGCCCCACTGCCCAGTCATCTTTCCAGTCTGCTGTCTCCACTCACCCAGAGTTCATCACCCCACTAACACTGACCGGTCATCTCCCCGATCAGCTGTTTCCTCCCCAGAACTTGATCATGTAAGTTATTATATTGATGAAAAATAATATTGATCTATTTAGGGTTTTTTAGTCAAACCATGATAAAACACAGTTGTTGTAGCCAAATAATATACCAAGGCAATCAAGGTTTCTTATTTCTGTCGCATTTCAGAGTTACTTGTATGCCTCATTCTTTGCGTTTTCGTTATAATTGTCACTCTTCATGGTGACATTAGATGATCAAAATCTGGGATAAGCTGTAAACTGATTTCATTTAAGAGATAACACTGTAATGAACAAGACATTCAAATATTCATCACTGATGGCAACAAGACACACCATTTTAGTCCTAAAGTTATATCATTTGTCACCCACTCATAATATAAGGTTTATTGTTATTGTTTTATTCTAGATGGTTTTATCTGGCAATGTGCGCATTGTTCGGACACGGTTCCATAAAATCAACCGGAGTGATCTGAGAAAGATGACCATGGACCTAATGAGTGCTTTGTTCACGAGGAATGAAATGGCCTACCATACTTTGACAGGGATGAAACCCAATGCGACAAGAGAGATCAAAGCCATCCAAGGTAAAAACTTTTCTTCATAAATATTCCGAAGATCTGATAATTAATCCCAAGGTCAATGACCATGTTTTTGATAGCTTATAGTTTGAAATGTTGTGATTGAATATATTGATATTCAGTGGCTAACTGCAAATTATTTCATTCTCTTACAGACTACTGCCTGAAGAAATTTCCCAGTTCCGAGAAGGCCATTCGGGAAGCAATTAAGTCGAAACTCAATGGCGAGCAGAAATTATACAGAAAACTGATGGAGAGATTATGATGCCCTCCTATGTTCCTCCGTTTATATCTCCAGTGCACATGTACATAATAAAGAATATATTTATTATATGTATTTGTTTGTTCTTCTTTCTATGCGTTAGTTATTTACCAGATTATCTTTAACATAGCTGTGATACATCCAAAACAAGCAATGTTTAAGCTAAAACATTTTCTGATGTATTTACTATTTTACAGTACAGGGGTATTTTGTATTTCGTGGAGTTACAATAAAAGATGACCTATATCACTCATCCAAATATTCTTATATAAACTTTAAATCCTGTAGATTTCTCAGAATCCATTCCATAACTAAATTCTATAGGATCCTACTAAAAAATCCTTATTTCAATCTTATAGGATTTTAATCTTATAGGATCCTATTAAAAAATATCTTATAGGATCCTATTAAAAAATCCTATAGGATTTCAATCTTATAGGATTTCAATCTTATAGGATCCTATTAAAAAATCTTATAGGATTTTGGGCCAAAATCTTATAGGATCCTATAAGATGTTTTTCTGAGGGACGCGAAATGCCGGATGCAATTTGCAAACTGACCTACGTCAACATATTTTCGACGGCCGAGCTCAGTGCTTACTATTTGGCTCTGTTTTCTTTGGGACGTTACTTGACTCTTCTAAAGCCGTTCTTTGCCAGACGTCATTTGACAGCCAAGAATGTGGCGTGGTTATGTGTTCTTCTATGGATTCTACTGTATGCGTACAATTCAACTGCTAATTTAGTGACAGGACGGGGTGGGACTAGGTGTAAATTCAAGGAGAATTTCGGAGTTTACGTCCTCGTGTATTTCATTCTATGTTTCTTTATCCCATTGGCTGCTATCGTTACGTTCCATGGAATTAAAGTCTATAAGCTTAGCAAGACATTGGTCAACTCCGAGAACGAAGCTTCGAGAAAAACTGTTTCTGGACGAGCTGTGTTGGCAATAGCTTTAACCTTTATTTTGTTCTTGACACCCTGGGAGATATATGTGATTATTGTCTATACAGTTCAGGTCCAACTATCACATTTGGCTTCAGACATTGGAGGTCACACTGCAAATTTTATTTACCTTAATAGTGCCATCAACCTTTTCTTGTATTTCTTCATGTCACCAACTGTGAGAAAAAAGGCGTTTTCGTGTGCTTCAAAGCCCAGTCAAAATGTGAATAGTTTGCCAATGGATGTTTTTCACACACCAAACACTAATGGATCACAGATATAAAAGGGTACATATAAGTTAAACGAGAGGTGTTTGTTAAGAAATATTTAATTCCGCATAAACGGTAACACCTGATTTCATTGGTCGATTATGTCGGGGACGTGTGAGGTGTAACCATTTGTAACTACATGCACTTCCCACCCGGTAGTGTTTCTTCCTCAACGTGTAAGAAATTGACTATGAAAGCATGGAAGGGCCAATGAACGATAATGCAGTAGATATAACACGAAGGTCTTGACCACGGAGCAGGGAATCTAGGTCAGTAGGTCAGCATGACGTCATAAGTAGGTCGAGGAGTCATCTATATATAGAATAGAAAACGATGGTTCTGGGCCAGGTGCAGGCGTTTTAGGTCAGTAGGTCAGCACGACATGATAGGTAGATCGAAGAGTCATCTATATATATAGAACAGGGATGTTCAAGGTCATCGTCTATTGATAGAACCTATAGGTGCTCATTGAACCGCGTCCATAGCCATAGTGTTTGCGGTGTTCGTCTGCTCAGCGGACCGTTTTAATAACCCGGGGGGTGACGGTCCAGGCCACGGTGTTCTAGGAGCAGTAGGTCAGCACGACGTCATAATAGGTCGAGGTCAACGCAGTGCCTAGATCGTCTAATGATAGAATATATAGGTGCTCACCGACCCGCGTCTATAGCCCGAGGGGTTGCGGTGTTCAAGGTTATAATCTGCCCACCGAACCATGTCCATAGCCCGAGAAGTATTTACTGTGTTCCTCTGTTCAGCGGACTCTATCCATAGCCCGAGGGGTCACCACGTCCGCGATTCATAAGAAAGCTAAATAGCGCGGTTTAAATATAGAACGTTGTAGCCCGAGGACAGCTGTTGCGGTGTTTGACCCTGTTATATATATACTTCGTCTTCAATGAATGATTCTAATACCCTTACTAGGGTAAGACGACTATTTTCCCCGTAAACTTCATTAAAATATACTCGTTCTGCTTTAGAATCTGTAATTATACGTGTAAAGCCTAGGTATCTCGTTTCTCACAAAAAATCGATTTATTTGTTCGAAATTCATTAAAATCTCTATATCTTTGGAGAGGGAAGGGCTACTGGGATTTAACTGACGCCATTGGATACCCAGTAGAGAGAGATTTACGAAAAATGAGGGTTTAGAAGACTGAATTCAGCACCACCGGATAGAGAAAAGAGAGTTCGAAACACATGGACTAGAAGCTACATTAATGTTATTAGCGAATATCAACGCTGTATACAAGATGTATTACCAGTGACCTACGTGTAATTCATTAATTAATATACCGTTTAGTGTATATATGTACATTGACCAAGCTACAGTACGCCCACTTTCCAGTTACCCTATCCTACTTAACTAAGACTGTATTAAATGCATTGTACCATCCTAGTCCTAATATATGTTCACGGATACTTCAAAGTTTTATATCGCAAGGTTATGTGTTTTAATGCTGTATCTGGGCAAAGCTGGCCTTCTGATAACTTGTGGTGATGGAGCACACATAGCGTTGCCGCTGCACTAGAGTTAACGCCTATATCAGCTACATCTACCCGAAGATACGAAGAAATGAACTGCGCTGATTGGACACGAGTGATCTAGGAAAGTGCTCTTTTCAGATGGAAATGTACGCTACGCGCTTCTCAATGACCAAATCAGTGTGACATTCGTTGTGAGTAAATATAACATTCTTAAGCTGAGCTGAGCTGAGCTGAGCTGAACAGCTAGACAGCGAAACTGAAGGAGGGAATTTTATTTTCGTTGATGAATCACAGAGAATTCTGAGTGTGATCCAATGTACAATTTTATTGTCAGCAATAACAAAGCTGTGGAAAATAGAATTCGAAATTTAAGGAATATACATGTGTCTATACTTGAAGTGTAATAATCTTTCTGATCTAGCAGAGCAGACTGTATCTGTTCATCACTGAACCGACCATTCTATCTTATCATGGAAACACGATTAAAAATTTCAGAATTGAAGGTAAAATCTGCTTGTGAATAGTCGCAGGAGGAAACATTATTTACCATTTGCCACGAAATATGCTGAACATGTCAGACGCAGATTACCAGCAGCAGTATGTCGACATTGACCAATACGAGAGCAATTCTGTAAACAATTTCAGAAGTCTTTTGAACAGTAGCAATGAAAACAGCCATATACTAGACATTTCCATCGGCATAATTTTTTTTATTGTGACATGCATTAGTATAATTGGGAATTTGTTTCTTATTGTGACTATTTTACGACTCAAATGTGCGAACCTCACCTACATATATGATATTGTTGAGTCTGGCGTCTGCAGATACAAGCGTATGTTTGAGTTGGTATTTGTTCCGAATACCCGAAATGCCGGATGCAATTTGCAAACTGATCTACGTCAACATATTTTCGACAGCCGGACTCAGTGCTTACCATTTGGCTCTGTTTACTTTGGTGCGTTACTTGACTCTTTTAAAGCCGTTCTTTGCCAGATGTCATTTGACAGCCAGGGATGTGGCGTGGTTATGTGTTCTTCTATGGATTCTACTGTATGCGTACAATTCAACTGCTAATTTAGTGACAGGACGGGGTGGGACTAGGTGTAAATTCAAGGAGAATTTCGGAGTTTACGTCCTCGTGTATTTCATTCCATGTTTCTTTATCCCATTGGTTGCTATCGTTACGTTCCATGGAATTAAAGTCTATAAGCTTAGCAAGACATTGATCAACTCCGAGAACGAAACTTCGAGAAAAACTGTTTCTGGACGAGCTGTGTTGGCAATAGCTTTAACCTTTATTTTGTTCTTGACATCCTGGGAGATATATGTGATTATTGTCTATACATTTCAGGTCCAACTATCACCTTTGGCTTCAGACCTTGGAGGTCATACTGCACATTTTATTTACCTTAATAGTGCCATCAACCTTTTCTTGTATTTCTTCATGTCACCAACTGTGAGAAAAAAGGCGTTTCCGTGTGCTTCAAAGCCCAGTCAAACTGTGAATAGTTTACCAATGGATGTTTTTCACACACGAAACACTAATGGATCACAGATATAAACCGGTACATATAAGTTAAACGAGACGTGTTTGGTATGAAATATTTAATTCCGCATAAACGGTAACACCTGATTTCATTGGTCGATTATGCCGGGGACATGTGAGGTGTAACCATTTGTAACTACATGCACTTCCCACCCGGTAGTGTTTCTTCCTCAACGTGTAAGAAATTGACTATGAAAGCATGGAAGGGCCATGGAACCCCGAGATAAATGTCTAACGATAATGCAGTAGATATACCACGAAGGTCTTGACCACGGAGCAGGGAATCTAGGTCAGTAGGTCAGCATGACGTCATAAGTAGGTCGAGAAGTCCTCTATATATAGAATAGAAAACGATGGTTCTGGGACAGGTGCAGGTGTTTTAGGTCAGTAGGTCAGCGCGACATGATAGGTAGGTCGAAGAGTCATCTATATATATAGAAGAGGGATGTTCATGGTCAGCGTCTATTGATAGAACCTATAGGTGCTCATTGAACCGCGTCCATAGCCATTGTGTCTGCGGTGTTCGTCTGCTCAGCGGACCGTATTTATAACCCGGGGGTCGCGGTACAGGCAACGGGATTTTAGGAGCAGTATAATAGGTCGAGGTCAACGCGGTGCCTAGATCGTCTAATGATAGAACATATAGGTGCTCACCAACCAGCCTCTATAGCCCGAGGGCTTGCGGTGTTCAAGGTTATAATCTGCCCAACGAACCATGTCCATAGCCCGAGAAGTATTTACTGTGTTCCTCTGTTCAGCGGACTGTATCCATAGCCCGAGGGGTCACCACGTCCGCGATTCATAAGAAAGCTAAATAGCGCGGTTTAAATATAGAACGGTGTAGCCCGAGGACAGCTGTGGCGGTGTTTGACCCTGTTATATATATACTTCGTCTCGCATGAATGATTCTATTACCCTTACTAGGGTAAGACGGCTATTTTCTCCATAAATTTCATTAAGACATACTCGTTCTGCGTTAGGATATGTAATTATACCCGTAAAGCCTAGATATCTCGTTTCTCACAAAAAATCTATTTATTTTTTCAAAATTCATTAAAATCTCTATATTTTTTAAAAGGGAAGGGCTACTGAGATTTAACTTACGCCATTGGATACCCAGGAGAGAGAGATTTACGAAAAAAGAGGGTTTAGAAGACTAAATTTCAGTACCACCGGATAGAGAAAAGAGAGTTCGAAACACATAAAAGGGACTAGAAGCTACATTCATGTTATTAGCGAATATCAACGCTGTATACAAGATGTATTACCAGTGACCTACGTGTAATTCATTAATTAATATACCGTTTAGTGTATATATGTACATTGCCCAAGGTATACCAGAAACGATCGAGTCTATCAGTAATCAGACTATATACGGTTCTGGGATTCGGATCAATACCGCATGAACTTCACTCGCACTAGATTTGCGTACACTGATATCTATTTCTTCTGCACATACATTTTCTATATTTAACCTGTATTTAGCTGTACATGTTTCAACACGATCGAACTTACGATGATTAAAAGATAATCGCTTTATTCATCAGCTCATAGCATTGCTTTATAAATAATGAGAGAAAAGTATCATCGGCTTATATGAATAAATCGCCTTTGTTGTGGCTATCTTTCCGCATCTAGTCTACCATTCAATGTTTATCTGCTAATATTTCTTCTAGAGGCTTTCGGATGTTTTTGCAGTCCTCACTGTAACTGCTTTCCTCATAGTCGTTTATGATACTAACGCTATCAGTGAACTTATCGAATAGGCATCTCCGCATCTTATTTAAGGTCGAGTTCTTGGAGAATATTAATGACTATTCGCTGGTGAGACGGCTGTAAAGAGGAGCAGGGGAAGGATATACTGTATATTATAAAATATAGAGAGAAATGATATAAGAATTAGTCTACGTCTTGGCAGTGAAGCCTCAACATGACGAACAAGTGTACGGTGTGTCAGAAAACATTCGCGCGTGCAGATAACCTGATCAGACATCAATTTATGTACCAACTTGGGACTCAGCCTATCACAACCATGGCTCAACCAATAATATCAGAACATCCGCATAAGCACAAGCGGGAGACTCGATCTGTGGCTCACTCAAGAGCATCAGAACATCCATTAACTATGATGGTCAGCGGCCCGACTTGTTGCGAGAAGATATTCCTCGGAGAGGATACTATCATTTACTAACCTAGACTATAGGCGGGAGTTACAATTTTCTGCGGTAAAAGTTCAACATTTCATCCGTGCTAACATGTCATCTCGATTAAATGTAACCGGTGATTTTTGTTTCACTTGTGTTAAAACCAGTGCTGAGCAAAGGCATATCTAATTCGTTATTCAGCTACTGTGTCTTTCAATTTTCAAATGATTTTCAAATAACATCCGACTGAGATGTTTATCCCCATACACGACCGATGTGTCTCGTGTATCAAATGGAAAACTGCTTGAGGCGCACGTGCACCGAGGCGTTGATAGGAGTTACGAAAACTGTTAATGCTTTCACTAATGTTTTTTTCAATGTTACAAGAATTAAACCGAAGAATCTGTTCGTCTCACATTTAATTTTCTCCTTTATTTTGTTAGTTATTTTAGTTTTAGTGATTGACTGTGATTTTCTTTACGTTAACTTTACGGGGTGTGAACTTCAAATTATAAATCACATTAAATCCTTAAATAACTTCCTGGACATTTGAAGTTTGTGAGTATGTTGCCTTTTCCTAATATGAGAGGTCGTCCAGACCTGAGGATTGCAAACTTACCCATTTCCAGTCGGTCCGGTCGCAAATATATTTTCATACCACATCTCTCGATCTTTGTAATGGAGTCAGGATATAAATGGATACATTCGAGAATCCTATCATATCGTCTTCGGTCTGCCGTACAATTTACATCAAGTCATAAAACCAGCCAGTGAGATCGTTCCACTTTTTGTTATCTTACGCCGTTCTATTTATCCACCACCATTGCATGTTGTATATCTCTCTCTTCACGTTAATGTATTGGCGGATCGAGATTATCGATAAAAGCGTCCAGTCCGTCGTTAAATATTCAGCCGTTGTCTGTTAAGAATTTCCTAAATAATGTAAGTGCATTAGCACCAATCAAAGAAAAAACAATCATAGTATGCATAAATATTTCTAGTTTCCTGCAAGAGAGAAGCGGTCAACAGTTTCCATGATGTCGGCAAGATATCATGATGTTCCAAATATCAAATCCGTGCTGCTGATCAGCATTCTTATCAAGGCCAGGTTCTCGCTGCACTCAATGATTGACAGTGCACAGCTCCTGACGCCGACAAGCAAACACAATGACTTCAATCGTGTCAATACCTTAGTGGTTTCATTCACAAATATAGCCGATTAACTCATATATCCATCTCATGTGTAAATATCAACACGATTAACACACAGCTTTCTGTAAATTAATAAATGAAATGACAATAACGGTAATTGCTGATGGTGTGCCTAATGTTTGGAAGCTCGTCGAAAGCAGCAGTAAATAAATACATGTATTTCTAGTTCATCTGTAAGTGATAATTTTACACGACCAGTAAATGCCCTCGCATGTGTGTCGTCAAACGGACAAAGCTATACAATAGCGCCATGTTTATTTAGAATTAACGTAACTTTCATTACCACCTCGTTTCGAGTACTTCGCAAATAACGACAGCACTAGTGAAAGGTTCTCCACTGACTCAACTTCAACAGTATTAAATGCATTGTGCCATCCTAGTCCTAATATATGTTCACGGATACTTCACAAGGTTATGTGTTTTAATGCTGTATCTGACAAAATCTGGCGTTCTGATAACTCGTGATGATGGAGCTCACCTAACGTTGCCGGTAACTGTGAAACTACGAAGAACTGAACTATGCTGAACGTGGGACACTATTGCATGGAAACAAGAATTTATTGGACACGAGTGCCCTAGGAAAGTGCTCTTCTCACATGAAAACAAAGGTACGCTACGCGCTTTTGAATGACCAAATCAGTTTGAAACACGTTGTTATAAATATATCAGTCTTAATCAAGCTGATCTGAACAGCTAGACAGCTAAACCGAATGAGGGAATAATATTTTCCTTGCTGACTAACAGATAATTCTGAACGTGTTCCAATATTTAAGTTTACTGTCAACAATATCCAGCCTGTCCAAAAACGGAATCCGAAATTTAAGGAATATACATGTCTATACTTGCAGTGTAATAATCGACGTCTTTCTGATCTTACAGGCCAGATTGTATTTGTTCATCACTGAACCGACCATTCGATCGTATCTTGGAAATACGATTGAAAATTTCAGATTTGAAAGTAAAATCTGCTTGTGAATAGTCACAGAAGGAAAAATTATACACAATTTGTCACGAAATATGCTGAACATGTCAGACGCAGACCACAAGGAACAGTATTTCGACATTGACCAATACAAGAGCGATTTTGCGAACAATTTGAGCAGTCTTTCCAACAGTAGCAATGAAAACATTGACATACTAGACATTTCCATCGGCATATTTGTCTTTATTGTGACATGCATTGGTATATTTGGAAATTTATTTCTTATTGTGACTATTTTACGACTCAAATGTCTGCGAACCTCACCTACATATATTATATTGCTGAGTCTGGCGTCTGCAGATACAAGTGTATGTTTCAGTTGGTATTTGTTCCGAATACCCGAAATACCGGATGCAATTTGCAAACTGATCTTCGTCATCATATTTTCGACGGCCGGGCTCAGTGCTTACCATTTGGCTCTGTTTTCTTTGGTGCGTTACTTGACTCTTCTAAAGCCGTTCTTTGCCAGACATCATTTGACAGCCAAGAAGGTGGCGTGGTTATGTGTTATTCTTTGGATTCTACTGTATGCGTACAATTCAACGGTTAATTTAGTGACAGGACGGAGTGGGACTACGTGGTGTAAATTCAAGGCGAATAACGGAGTTTACGTCCTCGTGTATTTCATTCTCTGTTATTTCATCCCATTGGTTGTCATCGTTACGTTTCACGGAATTAAAATTTAAAAGCTCAGCAAGACATTGGTCAACTCCGAGAACGAATCTTCGCGAAAAACTGTTTCTGGACCAGCTGTGTTGACAATAACTTTGACCTCTGTTTTGCTCTTGACACCCTGGGAGATATATGTGATTATTGTCTATACATTTCAGGTCCAACTATCACCTTCGGCTTCAGACATTGGAGATCACACTGTAAATTTGCTTTACCTTAATAGTGCCATCAATCCTTTCTTGTATTTCTTCATGTCACCAACTGTAAGAAAAAAGGCGTGTTCGTGTGCTTCAAAGCCCAGTCAAACTGTGAATAGTTTACCAATGGATGTTTTCCACAAACCAAACACTAATGGATCACCTAGGTATGGTCACCCCGCCCGGGTGGGACCCGCTACGATGGATTATTAGACTCATCATCATCTTCATTCCGTTTGAACCACGGTGTTTCTGTCCTCGTATATAATTCCTCTCCCATGTGTTCATGCCTCTTAGCGAACCATGCTGGATCGTGAGCTGATATCACTTTAGAGAAAGGAACTGCTATTTTTTGAATTTGTGTTGATGGATTATGAATTGGAGGTTGACAAGTCAGTAGTTATTAGTAGTATACAAACAGCAAAACGAGGGCCCTTGACCTCAGAAATTTGCATATGACCTCTGTGACGTCACGCGACAGCCAATCAGAAGCGCGTATTGCGTCACATGGGGTGTGGTGGATGGGTGGGTGGTGGGTTTAAGATGGCGGCCGGTGTGAGTGAGTGCAAGATGGTGGTGGATGGGTGGGTGGTGGGTTTAAGATGGCGGCTGTGGTGGATGGGTGGGTGGTGGGTTTAAGATGGCGGCTGTGGTGGATGGGTGGGTGGTGGGTTTAAGATGGCGGCCGGTGTGAGTGAGTGCAAGATGGTGGTGGATGGGTGGGTGGTGGGTTTAAGATGGCGGCTGTGGTGGATGGGTGGGTGGTGGGTTTAAGATGGCGGCCGGTGTGAGTGAGTGCAAGTGTGGTGGATGGGTGGGTGATGGGTTTAAGATGGCGGCCGGTGTGAGTGAGTGCAAGATGGTGGTGGATGGGTGGGTGGTGGGTTTAAGATGGCGGCTGTGGTGGATGGGTGGGTGGTGGGTTTAAGATGGCGGCTTGTAGAAAAACGTATAAAAGGAGGTGATTTTTAGGCAGGGAGAGGTCAGTATTCATTGCACTACCTACCTGACTCACGTGACCAGCCTGCCTGCCTGCCTGCCTGCTTGCCTGCCTGCCTGCTTGCCTACCCGGTTGTATGACACGAAAGCATGAGACGTGGAGAAGATTTTCCCTGGGACCCAGCAGCACCTCCGGTTGAAGTCTTGCCTGAAGACGAGCGTGTCAGGGACATTTATCGACGTCACTGGGCTACCATACGCCATTGTTTTCACCGTGACCGTCGTCTATTGGACTTGTATAACTATCGACTGCAGGACCTCACGTATTTGTCTACCTATGCCGAGAACATTTTCAGAGATCAGGTGACAGCGTTCAAGTTGAATATCACATTCGGGTACATTTTACGGCACAAGGAGACGGACCAGCTGCGGTATTATTATCCCAGCAATAATACCTATGTGTTTGATCAGCCGTTCACGGTCACGGATGCGATTTCTCTGGAGCCACTCATCGACCAATTGACCACGTTGGATCCATTGGAATGGGCCCGGTTGCAACGCCCCAATACCCAATGGCTTGTGGAAATGGTGACCAACGTCACATTTTTCGTCACGAAAATGAGAGATCATCCTATCGGTGCTCCTGTACTACTACCCCCGTGGTTGCTTCATCGACACGGCCTGTATGCATTAACAGCAGGGCGAAATGGGCCCTACAAAGATCGGAAATGTTTGTTTCGGTGTTTGGCCGTGCATCTGGACGAGTGTGACCCCAAGCGTTGTGACAGATTGGCCAATGACTATTGGGAACAGTATTTACAGCAGCAAGACTTGGATAAGCGGCACTTCCGTGGAGTTCCGTTCAAGAATTTGGATGACGTGGAAACACTGTTCAACATCAATATCTTTGTATACCGATTACGATGCGAGGAGGAGGATACATTTGTGGCTGAATTGGTTCGTCGTTCAACAGAACGGTATGCTGCTACGATGAAAGTTAATGTGTTCGACGACAATGGCGTGAGTCATTTTTCGCTGATCTACAATATGAGCCAGTACGCTCAGTCTTTCAGTTGTACCCAATGCCATCGGGTGTTTCACCGTTCCACAACTTACATAGCCACGAGAAAATCTGTGACAACAGTGTCAAGCGAGTATATCCGGGTGGTGTGTATCATAATGCGCCTACTATTTTCCAGGAACTGGCCGATGAGGGTGTGATCGTACCGGATGTGGATCGTTATTTTCCCTACCGGGCGTGTTACGATTTTGAGGCCCTGTTGGAGCCCATGGACATGTTTTCAGCGAAAACGCAGTGGACGCAGCGCCATATTCCTCTGAGTGTCAGTATTTCCAGCAACGTACCTGGCTATGACGCTGCACCGGTATGTTTCGTGTCCACGGGGGATTCCCATGAGTTGATCATCCGCATGATGGAGTATTTAGAGGAAGTCAGTGCGGCTAGTACAGAACTATTGGTGTCCAAGTTCCAGGACGTACTGGACCAGCTGGACGATCGGATTCCTATACCGGGTGTAGCGTTTAGTGACGATGAAGAGTCCGAGTCCGAGTGGGAGCCCGAGTCGCAGCCTCTGCAGTCGCGGGATGTGCCTTTACCGAAACCGTATGCGGAGAAATTGAAAGTGCGCTTCCTACAATATCTAGGCCAGTTACCGGTGCTAGGTTTCAATTCGGGACGCTATGATTTGAACATGGTGAAGGAATTTCTTTACCCCTAATTGGCCCAGTCGAATACCCTCAAGTCCGTGATCAAGAAGATCAATAATCATATGGCCCTCACTACCACATCACTGCATTTCCTGGATGTACTGAACTACTTAGCTCCTAATTGTAGCTATGATCAGTGGGTCAAGGCATATAACTGTGCACAAACCAAAGGGAGGTTCCCTTACACGTATATATCAACGCTCGATCGTTTGCAGGAAACACAGTTGCCACCCCGGCACGCCTTCTTTGATGATTTGAAGCAAGTGGAATGTCCGGAAGACACGTACCGGGAACTACAGCAGGTATGGAACGATCAACATATGCACACCTTGCGAGATTTCCTGATATGGTATAATAACCTAGATGTGGTTCCTTTCCTGGAAGCGGCCGAGAAAATGGTGCAACTCTTTCGTCGCCAAATGCACGTCGACATCTTCAAGGAGTGCTTGAGTTTACCGGGTCTGGCGCTTCGCCATCTTTTTCAAGAGTGTGCTACGTACTTTTCGCTGATACAGCAAAAAGATGCAGACATGCATGATTGTCTAAAGCAGAACATTGTCGGTGGACCGAGTCTTATTTTTCACCGTTATCAGGAGAAGGACGTCACTACTCTCCCCAGTGGAAAACCCTGTGCTAAGATCATCGGATTCGATGCGAATGCCTTGTACCTGTGGTCGCTGGCCCAACCTATGCCCAGTGGCCATTATACACGTTGGTTGGCGGAAGATTTGCATTTTACACCGCAACGTACACCCTACAAGCATCTGGCTGATCAGTGGTT
This sequence comes from Hanleya hanleyi, assembly GCA_036873755.1. Classification (NCBI taxonomy): domain Eukaryota; kingdom Metazoa; phylum Mollusca; class Polyplacophora; order Lepidopleurida; family Hanleyidae; genus Hanleya; species Hanleya hanleyi. The sequence goes on along the minus strand of JAVTVY010055036.1, from coordinate 12,846 downwards.
GGATTGGGAAGCCTATCGACGGGGAATTTATATACGACACCAAACCAACGCCACAGAGAAGCGCATAGGAGATCGTCGACTTCCCGTCGATGGGTTTGCCCTGGTGGGTAGCACACCCACCGTATTCCAATTTTACGGTTGCTATTGGCACGGCCACGAATGCCATTTCAGCGCTGGACGCTTCAACGAACGACGTGGAAAAACACCGGAAGAATTACGGGAAGAAGTGGTGGAGAACGGTGATTATGTGAAAGAGAGAGGATACCATCTGATTGAAATGTGGGAGTGTGAATTTCACACGATGTGCCAGGCCCTGCCCCATTTACGACGTTTCCTAAAAGAGCGCGAGTACCCCTTGAGTCGTCGGCGACTTCTGAGTCTGCCACAGATGTTCGACGCCATTCGTTCGGGGGACCTCTACGGCTTTTTCGAATGTCATTTGCATGTTCCCGACACTCTCAAGCCTCTCTTCGCCCAGTGCCCGCCCATCTTTAAGAACACGCTGGTGGGTCGGGCTGATATTGGGGACACCATGAGGACCTATGCGGAGCAACACGAGTGTTTGCCTCAACCTCGACGGATGTTGATTGGTAGTACGTGGGCCGAGAAAATCTTGCTGGGCACTCCCTTACTGCAGTGGTACATGAACCACGGTTTGGAAATTACCCAAATATATCCCCGACGCTTGTTTTGCGGAGAATGCCGACATCGTGACGTCGGCCCGTCGTCAAGGTGATGAATACCCGAGTGAGGCCATCATCGGTGAATGTTGGAAGTTGACTGGCAATGGTTATTACGGAAAAACGGTTACGAACCAGGATAAGCACGTCAACGTGAACATTTGTACTACTACCCAAGCCCGCAAAAAAGTGAATTCTCCTCTGTTTCGGTCCGTGGAGGTCATCAATGATGACACCTATGAAGTCACTTCAGCCAAGAAGACTATCCGTTACAACCTACCCCTGCAGATTGGATGTATGGTATATCAGGTGGCCAAGCTGAGGATGCTGCAGTTTCTGTATGATTTCATGGGTGTGTATTTTAATCCATCAGACTGGCAACTCATGGAGATGGATACGGACTCGGCCTACATGGCCGTCTCTAATGCGGATTGGGAGTCCCTGGTGAAACCGGAGTTACGTACCCAGTATGAAGCGGAACGCGACCAGTGGCTACCTCGACGTGACCATTACCAGTACGATAAGCGTACGCCGGGCCTGTTCAAGCTGGAGTGGAGTGGAGATGCTATGATTGGTCTCTCCTCCAAGACGTATTACTGTTACGGAGGAAGAGACCAAAATAAGTTTAGCTGCAAAGGGGTGAGCCGGCGCGATCCCAACATCGACAAAGCCTTGTACTTGAACGTGCTGCAAAGCCAGGCCAGTGCGAGTGGTACTAACCGAGGATTTCGGGTGGTGGATCACCAGATGCGGACGTACATTCAGCAACGAGACGCCTTTACTTTCTTTTACCCGAAACGGAAAGTGTTGGCCGACGGTGTGAGCACCACTTACTTGGACTTGTGAACAATGTCGAACTATAACTGTTGATACACGAATGTAAAAGTCAGGATGGCCGAGTGGTCTAAGGCGCCGGTATTAAGTGCTGGTCGGCATTGCCGTACGTAGGTTCGAATCCTACTCCTGACAGAACTTTTTTGTACCTTAATCCTACCACCACTACTACTATTCTATTTGTATCTATTCTATACCTACTTGTGGACTTAAATAAAAAAAAAGAAGTCAAACCCCCATCATTTTTTGTGTTTTTTCATCAATTTTTATTCAACATCAATGAACGTCAGAACAACAACGTCATAACAATAACGTGATAATAATAAAAACAAGTGGCCTGCGCGCAGTGCATTTTTAAGTTAACCAGAGAAATGGAGCATGCACATTAAAACGAGAGGCCGTCCAGTCATAGACCAGGACATCACGGTCTTCGGCTTGACAATAATCATCAAACATGTGTACGATAGTTGGCATAGAATGTCCTCTACTTCGGTGAGTGAGATAAAACACACAGTACTGGCCGCACACACTACTCAAGGGTCCTTGTAATCTTTGAGTATTCCAACGCCACATTGTAGTAGAGACGTCCATGAATTTCACCAAATCAGCATGTAGGGGTGCAAGTCCGTAGGAATCAAAGTAGTCGCCTTGGCCTAGGGTGTCCACGTACACAGCTACCCAATGTTCACCGGGTCGACACCCCGGGTCTGTATTCAGGATGTAGGCTGCTGGGGTGGTGGAGTGGGTGGGAAACACATTGCGTGGAAACACACCTCGAAAGGGGATCTTCGGATCTCGCTGGAGTATGCCCATCAGCTGTTCTGTATCCATGACTCTAGTTGGCGTAGTCACACAGCACGTTTCTTTGCTGATCCACGCTGATGACGTTATCAAACTCGGCGTAGCAAATCACGTTAATGGTCTGGGCTAGAGCGGTAGCGAAACGCAGTTCCAACCGTAGGTTTCCTTTCTTCAGCAAGGCCAGTTGATGATCGTGTTCCAAGGTGGGAGTGAGGTCGAAGGCGAACAGTGTGTACCCACGGTAAAAGTCTCGTCGAGTGATGGTATTTCCTTCCTCCTGGTTGTTTTGTCCTGTGGCTGTAAACAGGTTCAGGAAGCTGCGCACTGGTTGAAATGTTGAAAGGCGAATGGATTCTCATCCCATGCGCCATTGAAAGCGGTGTTGGTCACACACCCTATGGTAATACGTTTAGGGAGATCTCCTAAAAATAAATTTTCACGATTGGCCATCATCGTACCGCCTGGCACAGAGAACACCTTGGTCTGTATGCGTCGGATGGGGTACTGGGCTGGTTTTTTCGATAAGGCTTCCATGTGACTCACCAACACACCCTGTTGCAAATCCGCCGTACGCACAAACAGGGCTGCATCTTCTAGGATGATCTTGTAATTGGGGGCCCCTCCACCGGCCATCAAGGCGAACGCAGGTGTGGAACGGATCAACTTGATCTTGATGGATACACCGTTCATCATGTAGCGGTCTTGCAGGAACAGATCGGCGTGCAGTCGTCCCATCATATCGACGGACTTGCTATCGGCTGTCAAGTTTTTGCGGTTGGTCAACCCATTATTGGCAGCCAGCACGCTATTCATGGAGCCGGGTGTATCCTTGTAGTACAGCGCGGCTTGCAAGTGGGATTTTTTGGCATCTGAACCGTACGACAACAGCGTCTCCATGTAGGCTCGGTACGGGTACGTATTGGTCGACGTACTGATGAGTCTATCGCTCAGACTCATATCCACCTGTTGGAACAAGGAGTGCAGCCAAAGATTCACTGGGCCTACTACTGCATCGTCCGCTACGTTGCCTCCAGCTGCGTCCACTATTTTGGCTTTCACGTACAAGTAGGTGTGGGCTAAATCCAGGTAGGCTGTATCTTTGTTTTCAATGGTAAATTCCACAGGGCCCGTCCCCGTCAGGCTAGCCAGGGGTCGATGTTCTACCCAACGGCCTTCGGCTACACTGGTTTGGGTGGGTGGAATAGTCCACAAATCCAATTCACTGTTGGTAGACGGACACGACTCGGAGTGAATGAATGCCATTATGCGAAGATGTCTCTCCTACTACTCTTCTTCTTCTTGTTCTTGTGGGTCTTAGCCCTCCGGGGTGTGCGTCGTCGGTGTGTTGGACGTCGAATGACTCTTCGCTGTGTCCGGGGTTGTCTTTTAAGGGCTTTGGCGATCAAGACGCTGCCGGCTTCTTTAGCCCGTCGTTTCAAGGCTTGTCGGGGTGCTGTGCCTCCTATCACATCACCGGCCACACGCAATCCACTGCGTACCGCTTGTTTGCCTACCGCTTTCACACCCCGTGTCACCAAGGGTAAGAACGTTTTCACAATGCTGCCCAGTATGTTTCCCAATCCGTGACCTCGTTGCATGCGTGCACCGCTAAAGATGGGCAAGCCTCCCCCCGTTTGTTTCTTGTAGTAGTCGGCATAGCTGGGTGTATGACATTGGTAAGGCACGTACATTATACGAAGTAAGGAGAACGGGCGTCCCGTGTCATCTCTTATATCTACCGTGATCGTGTTGATATCGGTATGTCGTACGGGCAGGTAGAGTATATGGTTGAAACTCTGGTTGACTTGATCGCCATACGACTTGCTAATGGGCACCACCCGTAACAGAGGTGTGTTCACATCACCCACAATATGGTTGTCCACTGCGTCCGAGTAGACGTAGAGTGCGTACATGCCTACTTTCATATCCATCACATCGTCACCGTTGTCGGTGGTGGGCCCCGGGTACACTCTGTAAGGCAGACCTAACATTTGCTGTAGTGTAGGACAGCCACGTTAGGGCTCAGCAGGATACAGGCCTTGTCGTTGTGTGGGTTGACAGTCAAGATTATGTGATTCTTGAAAGGGTAGACTTGCAGGGGTTTTGATTTATTCGTGGCCTCCCGTAGAGACTTGTACTCCAACAAGGACAGCAGACCCTCTATGAACTTCTGAGGCGTATCGTGTTGGCCTTCGGGGAGAATGAGTTTGGTGACTTTGCCTTCGTACGTCACTTCGTACCATACTTCTTGGTCTCGTACGTTGTACCACGAGTAAGGGTACTGAATATCTACCAGTCCACATTCCCATCGACCCGGTAAATGTAACGGTTGTGGTAATTGAGTGACATACTTGGCCAAGGTGTTGTCAGGAAACACATCGAGTGAACTATTACTGGGCAACGTCAGGTAAAACATGACGACTGAGTTGTTCTGGCTTCTGCACCGGGTTTTTATAGGGAGGTCATCCTCCCTTAGTAAGGTACCCCTTAGTAAGGTTCCCAGGCCTTGGGCGCCTTACCTCGGCGTTGTGATCGTCGTGGCGGTGGTGTGGTCGGTATAGAGGTGGCATAGGGGTGAAAAGAACGGTCCCGAAGGGAGGGTGTTTTGGGCGGCGTCTGCGGTTGCCATTCACGTTCCCAGGTATGGGGAAGTCGAGAGGGTGCTTGCATCCACTTCCAGCGTTCACGATTTCCTACCAATTCTTGAGGAGTGTGTGTGTCTTTTAATCCCTGAGCAAAGGCTTCCCAACCCGGTGGATTAGAGTGTTTGCGAGAACGTACCATATCGTTGATTAAATCCGTCATATGAGATCCCGGCACCACTTGGTTTCGAATCAGTAGTTTTCCTTCAGCGTTCCAACCCATATCGGCATTCTGTTTCACCCGGTCCAACAATAAACGCGCCTTGGTCTTGAAGGCTTTAGGCACACTGGCCAACACTTCCTGTTCCAGCTGAGGTGAGGCAGAGGATGAGGATGGAGGTGGCGGAGATGTGAGTGTAGGCGTTGTGGGTAGTTGTGGTGTACTACTATTACTACTCCCTCTATATTGATCCATAAACGTCTGGTACCGGTTCAGCGTATGATGGTAGAGTTGAATTTTCTCGTGATCGGGTAGTCGACGTTGGAGTATACTATTCATCTCTTCATCCAGAGACTGCAGTTGTTGCACTGTGGCAGGCACGGGATAGGGTGATTGCAAACTCTGTAACAGTCGAGGTTCGACCAGCATCATTTTTCTCGTATGTTCCATGCCGTTAGCGTCCCAAGATGGAGCCTAGTAACGGCCCCAGTACAGTAGCGGCTAAGGGTGCGAGGAGTGCGCCGAGAAATCCACCTCGCTGTAACACCTGTTTCTTTTTCTTCACACTACCCGTCTTCTTCACCAACGTTCGGAGACCCGCCTTGTGCCGTTGCAATTTCCCTTTCTGCAGAGGACTGAACGGAACATTGCCTTTTAACACATTATGCGCCACTTCACACAAACACCGTACCAAGTCGGGATCCGCCCCGCGCACCAGGGCCCGGCCCACCTCCGGTGGCGCGCTGCGTAATACGCGGAGGGCCGGCGCGTGCTTGCGTACCCGTGCAGACATGATGAGTGACGGCTAGAGTGCATTGTCTTCTTCTTTTATTTGGGTGTGTACACCGTCTGCACCTCTCCGGGAAAAATGTGGGTACGCAATCGAAGGGATGAGGGAGTATCTTGTTTCAAGTCGATGAGTAGATACCCGTGAGCTGGTTGGGTAGCATCTTCAAAGGCTTCTCGTACAAAGGCCGTGTTTTTAGGGTACATCTGTTGGGCCAGGTGCGTAATTTGGAAGCGTCTCTGGGGTTTTTGAATAACACCACATACTGAGCATTCAAACTAATGTTCCTGTGCTCTTTGTTCTTACTGAAGAGATTCTGCACGATGTAGATGATGCTCAACCGACGATGATGGCTTCCTTTGGTAAAGAGACGGGTGATTCGACTGTCCGTTTCCGTCATGAGATCGTCCACTACCACTAACGTGTCTCTGGGTGTATCCTCAGGGGGTAAGCCTTCCATTAAGGTGAGTCCCGGGACACGTGCCAGTTCCTCGTACGTGGGTTGCCAAGCTCCATAACACCACAGGATGCGAGCTAGAGGAGGTGAAATGAGGGCTGACCCGTGTTGGATGAGACGTTGAACGAAGTGTGTTTTTCCCGACCCTGTCGGTCCAGCGATGAGACACGTGAAAGGATGCTGCCATCGAGGATCCATAGTTTTTTTTTTTTTTTTTTTTTTATTTTATTTTTTTTATTTGGTGATTTGCGCTCGGCGTTCAGAGGCCCACCCCCGTTCTCGTGGATCCCACCGGGGATCGTAGTCGAACGGATACCGTTGCCGTGGTAAACGTGATTCGTGCACTCTAAATGTGTTTAGCGTCGTAGGAGTGGTGATGGTGGTGGTACTAGGTGGTGGTGGTGGTGATGGACTGGAAGGATCGTCGCTTCTCAGGGGTAACGGAGGATCACGTGGCGTCGTCGTAGTAGTAGTAATACGGGGCGTGGTAGGCGTGGGTGGATAGATGTGGCGGTGAGGTGATGTAGTGGATGGAGTAGACGGCGTGGTAGACGTGGGTGTCTGGGTTGATACGTGGCGGTACCTTGACGTCTTGGATGGCGTAGGCAGCGTCGTAGTGGTGGTGGTGGTCGAAGTGGTGGATGACTGAGGTGGAATTGTGGGACGCGGGGTGTTGAAACAGGATATCACGTACGCCAAATCGAAGAACACACCTCCAAATAACGTACCCAGAAGTACTACTACACACACTATAGTACCCACTTGTGCTTTTCGAGTTCGTAACAGTAAGGGTAGATGTGCACTATCCATGGTACAATCCTACACTGAAGGATGATGGTGATAGAGGTTAGAATTTATAGGCGTTTCATGTCACGGCCTGACACCCAGGAATTAAACGAACGGGGCCACCCTTGCCATTTGACGAAATGATAGGGGATGCCACGTTGACGTTCCGTTTTCAAAATCTTTTCCACCGTGTAGTAGTCTTTCGGTGTTTTCACTATGGGTTGTAATTCTGCCTCGTAAAACGTGCCTTGCAGTGTTTCTCCTTGTAGATCTTCCAGTTGATAGACGTGTGGCTGTCGAGGTTTATGGCGAACGATGACAAAGTGCTCGTCACTCCAGTTGGGCAAGTAACTTTTCTCAAATTGGCCTTTCACTTTACTGATCCGTACCACATCTCCACGTTTGTAACGGGGTGACGTGAGTGATGGTGGACTGGGTGAGTACAGCGTACCACGCACTTGATGTTCGTTGCGTTCTGTCACATCGCGGGGAGCTCGCTGGATACTGCGATGATAGGCTCGATTGTACCCTTGCACCAGTTGAGGTAGTACATCGATGTACCGTCGGGTGTTTTGGGCAGTAAAATACTTGTACATTCGTCCTTTGAAGGTGCGATTGAATCGTTCCACCACAGAGGCTTTGGTCTCGTTGTACGTATGGAAGAAAAATACCTTTTGTTTCTTAAGAAAGGCTTGAAAGAGTCGGTTGAGAAATTCTGTACCTTCATCCGTTTGCAAATAAAGGGGTTTGCGTCCCGTCTTGAAAATCTGCTGGAACGCCCGTACTAGATTCTCTCCTGTTTTGGTGCGAATGGGTAGTACCCAGGCATACTTGGATAAAATATCGATACAGGTCAATATGTACCGATGTCCATCATTGTGAGGTGCAAATCCACTCATATCCACTAAATCAGCTTGCCATTGCGCGTCTATGCCTCCTACGATCACTCGGTTACGGCGAAAATGTCGTCGGGCTGCTCGATGTAAACTATAAGCGTCTTGGGTTTTTAACCAGTCTCGAACTTCAGTTCGACTGATGCCTTGGGAATGGACAGCTCGAGCGAGCGCTCCCACAGCGCTATACGCGGCTGGACTGGTAGGGTTGTAATACAAATCGGTTAACACCTTGTTCACTGTAGATGCTGACTCCTTTTTTCCCTTTCGGGACCGCCTCATTACGGTCTTCTTACCCCTCATCGGGGTGCCTCTGGGTGCCCGTCATGTGTGTTCGCTTCATCAGGTGACACTGACACTCTAGCCTCTGTGCATTCTATAGATATAGTACTTTCGTATTTCCCGGCTGTATCGGGTTCATGTTGTTTTTTTTCATGGGGTTCAGCCAGCGCGTCCTCCATAGCACGAACCCACGCCAACTGGTCTGGTGATCGTTCGTCCGGTGTAAACAGCTGGTCCACAATAGGCACTACTTTCTCCAAGGCTGACCACAGAGAGGGGCCTAGGATGAAACTTCGCGTAGGGTCTTGGTAGCGGCCCAGACGTACGAAGAGGGGAGGTACGGAATATACGTAGATGGCATTGTCTATGTGGATGAGGTCTCCGTCGAACTCACCGTTCAACACCCGTTTAAATTTAGTCCAGCCGTCACGCTGTAGCGTCACCGTATTCGATAGAGTCTCAGCGGGCGCCCAGCAAATAGCTCCACAGTCTTTCACCAGGGTGACTTTATCTTCATAGACGTATAACCCCACCTGGGGTATAAGGGGGAGAATGGCTCGTAGGTCGGATGACATGCTTGCTCTAAATGTCGAACGGTGAATGACACACACTCTGTCTCACCCCTGGTATTTATAGTGTCAGGTACAGACATGAATCGTACTATTCTGTGAGAGGCTCCTGTGGAGAGAGTACTTCATCGACCACGGGGACTACTTGTTGCAAAGCCGTCCATAGATCAGGGTCCACAGTAAAACCACCTCGCTTGAGACAGAGGAGTCGAGCAAAATAGGGACCACGGAAAATGTAGACATCGTCACACAGGTGAATGCTATCCCCGTCGAGATCACCGCATAACACACGTTTCAAGGTAATCCAGCCTTCCGGGGATAAAGAGACACGCGCGGGTTCAGACGTACACCAACATCGACTATCGTCATCGATGAGCTCCACGCGTTGGGGGTACAACAATAGAGTACAGTCCGGTGTAAGAGTACGCGTGGCTACAGAGTTGGCCTCAGGGTAGAGTACGTAGAGTAGGGTACGGTGATAATAGCTTTCAGCGCCTGCCATAATGCCGGCCGGAGTAGGATAGCGGTACCACCACACTGTTCCAACCGGGGAAAAAAAGAATCATCTTTACCACTTCGCAGGTAAACACCGACTCCCACGTGCATGAAATCGACTTCGGGCTCTTTTCCCTGTAACAACCGTGTCAATAGAGTCCAGCCTGGTAGGTTTAAACATAGCTTCACTTCTCGGGGATGTTCTTCGATGAGCTGCAGTTCATGATCATAGACGATGAGAATGACATCAGACGTGAGTTGGAAGAAAGCGAGCTCCGTTCCGTGCGCTGCCATAGTGGTGAATGACAAAACACCGTCCAGGCAAATGTGTATATATGGATTCTTGCTAATTAATGACTCGTGAGTAAAAAAAAAAAAATATTTCATCGTAATAAAATTCGTATCGTACCCTGTTCTAGAAAAATAATTAAATTAAGATTACAATGCAATTTTGTAGGCGCGCGCTCCAAGATAAATATACTTCAGAACATTTTGCGACGCTACATCTGCGTGTAATTTGTGCCTGCACTGTAACAATTAAGAATTCGCGCACAGATGGAAGAGAAGACAACATTGAAATCGTCTCCAAAACGCTTTACCGGCCTATTGGTTATTAGCAGATGACCCCTTTCAAGCCGATAGACATTCCATTCTCAGTGCCTGTGACGGTCGCTAGATGGCGTCATCCACAGCGCACCAAAATGATTGGGAACTCTGCACGTTGGCCTTCTTGCAGTGAAACGAAGGCTATTTTTTCTATAGTTTTTATAGTTTTCTCTGGATAAACCAGTTACAATTTTCAGGGTAATATTATAAGGCTATGAGCAATATACTTGACGTATTTTTAGCCAGGAAAACCCATTTATTTCCAGTGTACGGGGTTTCCCACACTACCGTACTATAACGTTACGCGTGTAAAAATCGATAAAATTATTAAAAATACCGGCTTAGTCTAGCGCTATCCTGCTAAATTTTTAAATGCTACACCATAAGTTGCCTCGGTTCAACTTGAAATAAAATTTATACGTGCACTGACATTTATTGTAAAATCACAACCGTTTAAAATTGGAAAAGAAACACAAATATTTTGTTCAGCGTAAAATATATACCAAACAGATAGAACGATTTCGCTGCAATCCGCGCTATTTCTATATAAGCTAGCGTCCAGCTTGATGCGGACCATTCCAAAACCTTTCACTGACATATGAACAACAAGAAGAAGAAGAAAATGAGTCAACGACCTATTGCTAAGATATCTACAACCAAGGCCACGGGACGAAGAGGAGTGCGCAAGATATCCAGGCGCCAGAAGAAGGCTATGTTACAAGCCATCAAAGATTTCTGGCTGAATGAGTTAACCGGTTGGAGTGCGAGGCTGACTACCAACGAGGCCGAGACGGAAGGACAAGGGGGCGGTACAGCAGAGAATCTGCGGAAATTAATCAACGCTTCAAGAACCATCAGCGAGGAGGGGTGGTTAGAATTACTGAGGAATACAATGGAAGAGGAAATGCACCCCGCCTCTCCTCCACTGCTGGCCCCTCGTCCATCAGAGCCAGCACTCCAACCGGACGCTATACTACCACCAGTCCCGGAGAATTTTCCACTTCAAGATCTGCCCATCACCGACTTCCTACAAGCCACCAAGGACGAAGAACAGGAACAACAGACAATAGCGGCCGCTAATTTTTTAGAGGAAATGCCTATCAGTAGAAGCCCAGATGACGAAGATGATGATGATGTTGTGTACAAATATACCTTAACACCGTATACTTACTTCTCTGTAAGCAACATGTAAGGGAGTAGACAGGAAAAATCCCTCCCTGAAGAAAACAGGGCGATCAAATTGAACCCTAACGGCCCTTATCAGGGCCAACCAATGCTATCGAAAGAGAGCTTCTAATAACTGGGCACAAATTTCAAAGCACAGGTCCCACATTATCCCTCTTTTATTCTATTAGCAAACTGCAACACCAAAAAACAACCCCTGCCCGATATTAACGGTCCTTGTCAGGACCAATCTCTCTCTTTACAAACACAGGTTTTTTTTTCTTTTTTCTCTCTCTCAGTAATTAATATTACAGCCCGAATCATAACGGACTGAAATTTATTTGAACCAGCTCAGGGCCTGGAGACTAGAAAAGAGGGGGGGAAAGGGGGAGAAGCGGGAGGGGGAGGGGGCATGTTTTTGTCGTTGGCGACCCTGTGCGACATGTTACTAATTTTACAAAAAAAATTCTCTCTCAGTAATTAATATTACAGCCCGAATCATAACGGACTGAAATTTATTTGAACCAGGGGGTGAGAGGGAAAGGGGGGGGAAGGGGAGGAGGGGGACATTTGTCACTGTTGTTGTCGACCAGTAAAGGAATAAACATTACAGCCCGAATAATAACGGACTGAAATTTATTTGAACCAGCACAAAGGGGTTTGGGACTAGAAAGAAGAGTATATGTGTGTGTGTGTGGGAGTTGATGTTATTTTTTTATTTTGTGCTTTTGATAGAAATTTTCTCTTCCGGAAAGATGGGGTGACCCTAAAAAGGGCCGTTGGAAATATGTAAGCGATTACATCGTTGGGGGCTGTTGGAATTGTCTTCTTCTCTCAGTACACACCGGGCATGTCAAGGCTATGAATTCACACACTAGGGGTTTGTAAGCGTCCGCACACACTGGTATTTGGGCATGTTTATGTATACAAGCCACACACAAGGCTTGATGCCCACAAGGGAAAATAGCGTATTTAGCAAAGTGGTTACAGCATTGCACGCAGTGTAAATAACAGGCTGATTGGCGTTCTGTGTTGGATGCCAGTGTTGTTGTTGATATTGCGGAAACGTAGTGGATGACGTCTTGGTTTTGTTTTTGGCTTATTTTTCTTGTATTCTCTCTTATTCTCTTTTTTCTGGCGTCTTTTCTGTTTTTTCTTGCCTCTTGCCTATTTCTATTGCTTCTGGCGTCTTTTCTACTGCTTCTGGCGTCTTTTTTACCGCTTCTGGCGTCTTGCCTGTTTCTTCTGGCGTCTTTCCTGTTTTTTCTTGCGTCTTTCCTCTTTTTTGTTGAGTCTTTGCTTTTTTCGAATACTGTGGTTTTGAAGTCTTCCCCTTCTCCTCATCTTCGCTTTCTCCTTCTTCTGTTTCTGTGTCGGTTTGGGATTCGGATTCGCTTTCTTCTTGTCCCGTTTCTTCTTATTCTTCTTGTCTCATTTCTCCTGCTTTTTCTTTAGCTGGGGAGCTTTGTTGTTCTTTCAACATAGTTTCCAACACGCGGTCTATGTCGTCAAAATGTTGGTATTCGACTGGGGTAAGATCCGATGTCGCTGCTGGGAAGTGACTAAGATGCGGTGTGGCTGCTAGGAGGTCTCTAAGAAGCGGTGTGTCTGCTGGCGGATGGTGCCGGGGTTGAGGTGTAAATAAGTCTTCCATTATAGCATCCAACCATGGCGCGTCATCTACCACATT